>CAUYQG010178128.1:0-12759 GCA_963574415.1 Tarsius wallacei | reverse complement strand
TATACTTGGCTGATGTGCATGTAAATTAGTACAAATCCTTCAAGGATGGGAATGTGTGTGCAATTTGGCATTGGAGGTAACAATTACAAATATATATATCCTTGGATCCAGTAATTCCATTTCTTTTTTTTTTTTTTTTTTTAGTTGGAATATCACTCTGTCGCCCCGACTGGAGTGCAGTGGCCGCTCCCGGCCACTGCAACCTCGACCTGCTGCGCTCCGGCGATCCTTCCGCCTCAGCCTTCCAAGTAGCTGGAACTACAGGTGCGTGCTACCACGCCCGGCTAATTTTTAAAAAAATTTATCTTAGAGATGAGGTCTTGCCAAGTTTCCCAGGCGGGTCTTGAACCCGCGGGCTCAGGCAATCCACTTACCTCAGCCTCCCAAGGCGCAGGATTACAGGCTGAGCCACCGAGCCCGGCTAGTAATTCCATTTCTATCACATGATATGTTAACAGAGAGGCAAACTATCTGAAGAGCATACTATAGAGTGGAATATTATTTGGCCTTAAAAAGGAAATACATTTTGATACATGCTACAACATGAATGAATTTTTGTTGAGTGAAATAGGTAAAACAAACCACAAGTGTGTAATAAATCAACCCACACAGGAAACATTGTATTCTACCACTTACATAAAGTACTCGGAACTTATAGAGACAGAAGGTAGAAAAGTGGCTACGAAGGGGTCGGGGAGGAGAAATGGGGAGAGATCATTTAAGGGGAGCGATTCTTCAGTTTGGGATGAAGAGAGTCTGGAGATAAAGGGAGGTGATAGTTGCACAACAATGTGAGAGTATGTAATGCCACTGAACTGTACACTTAAATGGTTAGAATGTAAATTTTATGTTATGCATATTTTATCACAATAAAAACTATTATATGTGCAAGTTTGCTCATTACAGCATTGTTGATAATTCATTACAATATTATAGCATTACAATTCATGATAGTATTGTTTATAATAAGAAGATAGGAAACAACCTGAATATCCATCAGCAGAGGACTGGTTACATGTAAACCACAGTATATTCATGCAACAAAATTCTATATAAAGGAAATTCTTTATACGTTGACGCGCATTGGACATTGTCTATTTTCTCCTCCAATTTTCCTGTTTACCGTCTCTGCCTTATTTTGTTCCCTGGAAGGCTGCACTTTCTGGAATGAATCAACTGGGCTCCATTGACCTTTGCCTTCTGTCAGTAAGGCCAATGGGGAGTACCTGCAGGATTTAGTTCCTCGGCTCCCTTTTTCCTGACCCTCAGAGTGGCAGTGGCTATGTCCCTTTCCCAAAGGCAAAATCTGCTCCCCGACCTCGCCTCTTCAAGCCATGGCTCAATGGTGATGTGCGATCCTCCAGGCTGGTATATTGGCACTTTCCTGGAATGGTGTACAGGTAGAAGTCCAGAGGCTTAGGGAGGGAGATATGTTGTAATGGGTTGCTTATGTGCAGGTCGCTAAGCCACCTGCTAACCACATATCCAGGGAGATGAGGAAGCTCTTTTCCTAAGACACCAGGAAATATATTAGTCAAAGGAAAAGAGCACCTGCTTCCTTGAACAGTCTGTAGTGACTGTTCTCTCTGGGCCGGAATGAGAGAAGGAGATGCTGCAATGGATGTAGATTCCTGATTTCTGTGGGAATAACAGAATCCTGGAGTGGTGGGGACCAGGCAACAGCAGGAGTCAAGGAGATGCATTACTCTAAGAAGCCACAGAGATTCCTGAGTAAAAATTGGGGTTTTGGCCTGTAGGGATCTGTGATGGTGGCTAAGTGATCATGGTGTTTTGGGGAATAAAAGAGACAGGCGGATTTCTAAGGTACTGCTGGATCTGATAAACAGAACAAATTCTAAGAAATGTGGGCAAAAATCTGACCCAGTCTCTTGTGCTGTTTCTGGATCTAAGCCAGCACATTGGCTTGGAGCCCCTTGACTGAGGAGGATGTAGGTCCAATTGAGGGAGGCCTCTGCCTTCCTTGGAGGAACCTAAAACCATTTACCAGGGTAACTATACAATGGAGAACTATATGCAAACTCTCCTGGAGTGTCTAGATACTGGCTCTAAAGTGATGCTAATTTCTGGAGACCCAAGATGCTGTTGTAGTCCATCTGTTGAGAAAAGACTCATGGAAGTTTGGTGATAAATGAAGTCATATTCCAAGTACATCACAGAGAGGGTCCAATGAGATTTCTATGATAATTTGCCTTGTTCCAGATTGTAGTAAGGTAACAGGTATACTCAGTTAATTGATGGACCCCCCTCATTGGCTCCCTGACCCAAGAGATGAGTGCTATTGTGCAAGATTGGCCAAATAGAAGCTCCTGGAACTGCCCCATCCTGACCCCGAAGCCAAGATCATAAACCAAAAGTAACACCACATTCCTGGAGTAATTACAGAAATGAATGACTCAAAGACTTACAAAACACAGGATAATTTCTACCATATTCCCAGTCAATTCATCTGTTCAAACAGGACAACAGCCATAGGTTCTTGGAGAATGACCATGGATTAATGCAAACCTATTTGGGAGGTGATGCCATCTCAGCTGAGGGTCTGGATGGAGCAATTTTTCCTGGCTCAGGTTATCACAACCACTCATCACCCATGACCATATTCCACTACTGACTTGTCATAGACTTTTTTGGTCATTGCTATCAGCAAAGACAATTTGAAGCCATTTGCTTTCATGAAGCAGAAAGTGCTATTACTATACTTACTATTTTATCTCAGGGATATGTCAACTCTATTTTTGTCACAACATAATCCAGAGAAAACTTGATCATCTTGATATCTCACAGAGCATCACGTTGGTCAGTTGTATTAATAAAGTTATAAACTGGAGATGGTGTGTGGCAAGTCGCCTGTACTATAGAAGCCACAATAAAACACATGAATGTCAGAGCATGGGAAGTAAACCCAGTAAGGGGTTTACCACAGGGGGGTGTCTCTGTGGACTAAGGTACATTCACATAGCTTCCCTAAAATGAGTGGTACTTATTTGCATTTGGACCACGGAGAAAGAAGTATCATACTCTTTTGATTTTAGAGGTAACATATACCACATATTGGGTCAGTTCTGAGTGGGGCCCGATTAGAAGACTCTCTAGCAAGTCGAGACTGGTTCAACATGCCTAGCCGTAAGTCAAAATTGGGCCTCATGACTAAGCAGACTTGGCGTTTTTGGAAGTGTCTGTGGCGGACAGATGTTGCATGGTGTCTCTAGTAAGTCCCAGTGGAATAATCATGGCCCAGACCCTTAGGTTTTCAGAGTAAGGACGTGCTCTCTTCTTCTAACCACTGTTCCTTCTTTGAAAAAACAGCTCCTGGCTTACTTCTGGGTCCTGGTAAAGACTGAATGAATGTCTAAGTATGGAATACTAATCAGCTCTGTGTCCCAAATTACCCACCATGAACTGGGAGTTACTTGACCCACAGAATTATACAATTGGACATGTACAGCAGCCCAATGTTAAGTGGGCTACCCTGGGCCAGGCTGAGGAGGTCTGGAGGCAGAAGTACTTGCATGATCAGACAACTCATATTCCCAGGGTCCCCGGACTAACGCACTGCTACCCCCCATTCAACTCTAACTGAGAGCCACTTGGGAATTCTCTGTACAGTGAACAGAGGAAGAAATCTGCTTGCCTGGTGACATCTGGGCCTTTATGGTGTGCAGGCCGCAGCAGATGCAGATGGTCACTGCATTTTAGCCTCACTTAGAGATGGCCCAGAAAGTGTGGTGAACGGACATTTCCCAGAGGACAGAACTTCAGTGGCACATTAGGTTGTCCATTTTGTATGGAAGGAGAAATGTCCTGATGTATGGATCAATGCTAATTTATGGCTAGTGGCTAATGCATGGCTCATGTGTCAGGGAAAAAATAAGATTGGAAGACTGGGGACAAGGGAATCTGGGGGAATGGTAAGTAGATTGAATGGACACAGAATGTGAAAATGTCGTTGGCTCATGTGAATGTTCACCAAAGGTCAGGTACTGTAGATGAGTTTCTTAATGATCAGATGGACAAGAAGATCCTGTCATGCAGGTCAGTCAGCCTCTCTTTCTAGCCATTCTGTACCAAGCAGGACAGGGTACAATGTGGTTACCCTGGCAGGGTATCATGGTATCAGGGACGGAGGCCATGGACTTCCCTTCATCTGGGTTAGGTGGCTACCACTACAGCTTGAGAGCTTAGCCTATCAATGGCAAAGGCCAAAGGTGATCTTGCAATGTTGCGTCCTTCCCTGGAAGGATCATCCAGGTACCTGTTGTCAGGTTGATTACATCAGAACTGTTTATCACAAAGGGCAACAATTTGTTCTCATTGGCTAAATACGTACTGAGGTATAGATTTGCTTTCTCTTCTCATGATGCTTCTTCCAGCTTTCATTTTCTCGAAGATTTATCCTTTATTGCAGTATCCCACTCAGCATTCGCCCTGACCACCGGCACATTTCATAGCAAAGATGGACAACAACGGGCTTATATGTTCAGAATGTGTTGGTCTCCCCACATGCCCCAGGAGTAGCTAGCTTGAGAGAACGATGGAATGGCCTATTACAAGTTGAGATGCCGTTCCCAAGGGTATAGTATGTATATGCCATAAGCCAGGAGAAAGTCTACAGTGGTGCCTGCTTTGCAGTCAGGATCCAAGGGTACAAGAACCAAAAGGTAGGGGTGAGAAGGGCCCCTTTCATCATTATTCCTTACAACTTACTTCCAGAATTTTTCCTTTTTATCTCCAGAACTACAGATTTGGTGGGTTTGGAGGTTCAGCTGTCCAAAGGAAGAATATTGTCCCCCATTCTGTGTGTTGTTTTTTCATTTTCTTGATGTTGTCCAGAATCTTAAGTTAGTGCACAGAATCTTAAATTTTTATAAAGACCAATCAATTTGTCTATTTGAAAATTTGGTTTCTTGTGCTTTTAGTGTCATATCTGAGAAACTGTTGCTTAATCCAAAGTTACAAAGATTTACATCTGTGTTTCCTCCTAAGGGTTTTATCGTTTTTGCTCTTAAGTTTTGCAACCATTTTGAGTTGATTTTTGCATATGGTGTGAGATAGGGGTACAAATCATTCTTTTTACACGGATATCCAGTCATTCCAGCACGGTATATTGAAAAACTATTCTTTCCCCATGCAATGGTTTTGGCACCCTTGCCAAAAGTCAATTGAATGTAAATGTATGGGTTTATTTCTGGACTTTCAACTCTATCCTGTTGACCTACATGTCTTTTCTTATACTAGTACCACAGTGTTTTGATTACTGTTGTTTTGTATTACATTTTAAAATCAGGAAATGTGAGTCCAACTTTTCTCTTCTTTCTCAGGATTAATATTATTATTATTATTTGGCTATTTGATGTCCTGTGTATTTCCACATGAATCTTGTCCATTTTTGCAAAAAAGGTAGTTGAAATTTTAATAGAAATTGCATTGAATTTGTAGATCTTCCTGCCTTTTTAAACAAAGAGTAATGTAGTGATTAAAGTTTAATACTTTTGGAATATGACTGAATGACATTATCCTATGATGGTATGGCAGCTGATAGGACTTTGTATGTTCCTTGTGTTGGGGACATGCATTTCTCATCCAAATAAAGAATAAGACGTCTTCTGTCTTTTACTCTAGATGGAGGCTCTGACTTTCTCCATCCTGCTCTGGGCCCAGGAAGCTCACCTTTGTGGATCAGCTAAGCTCCCTTGCCCTTTGGCTTTTTGTTGGATTCAGTCAAGAGGAGATTGGACAATGGGAAGAAAGGCTCCCTCTCTGTTGAGGTGGAGGCAGACAGTGGTTGTCTTTTCCTATCAGAAGCCCCATCCCTGTTTGATCACCCAGAGCAACAGATCTCTTTGGGTTCTGGTAAGCAGTCCAATTACTTACACCTTTGGGTCTAAGGGTGTTAGTGGCCTCCTATGGTTGCTAGCCCTGGGGTGCATCACCATGCTGTAGTCTCTGTCACCCAAGCTGGAGTGTAGTGACACAATCATGGCTCATGACAGCCTCGACCTCCTGGGATCAGGCAATTGTACCACCTCAGCCTTCTGAGTAGCTGGGACTATAGGCACATACCACCACACCCAGCTAATTTGTTGATTTTTTTATAGGCATGAGATCTCACTATGTTGCCCAGGCTGGTCTCAGACTCCTGGCTCAAGAGATCCTTCTGATTCAGCCTCCCAAAGTGCTGGGATTATAGGTGTGTGAGCCACCGCATCTGGCAGAGATCTCCAAGATAGCTTATGTCAAAGAGACGAGATGCATAGCAGTGTAATACTAAAGTGTGTAATATTCCATCATTCATAAAAGAAGTAAATAAAAGTATATCTTATTTTCTTAAATACTGTATTAGTTAGGAAGTGGGTTTAGCATCTAGTGACAATATCCTAAAAGAACAGTGGCTTTAAAAAGACAAAAGTTCATGTCCCTCCATAAATGTCTGGGACAGGAGGTCTACAGCTGAGATGGGAGCTGTGCTCCATGACACACTCAAGGCATCAGTTCCTTCCAGTTCACTGGCCCTCCATCCTTAAGGCATGGCCTTAAACTTGAATCCAATGTAGCATCTACTTTCCAGGCAGCAAGATGGAGAGTTGGAAGAAGAAGGGGTGATGAGTATACGCCAAGGAAGGTCTCTGGAGGCTGCCACAAAATCCTGTTTCTATCCCACCTGCTATATCTAGCTGTAAGGAGGGATCCTGGGGAACATTGTTTTAATTCCTGGCAGCCAGTTGTTCACCTAGAAACTCTAACACTACTTAAGAAGGAAAGAATGGCTATTGGATATAGTTAACAGTTTTTGTCACATGTACAAGGGGGGACCCCCAAAAAACTCAGAATTTATTTACTGAAAATTATGTTTTTATTCTTACATGTTTAAATTTCAGTCACCTTCAAAGTACTCTCCATTTGATGCAATATGCCTCTCAAGCTGCCTTTTCCACTACTCAAAATAGTTTTTGAACTTGTCACTTGTGATGCCTTTTAGTGCTTCTGCCATTTTTTTGATTCACCACTTTCACAGTGGCAAAATGTTTCCCTTGGAGGATCTTTTTCACCCAGGGAAACAAAAAAAGTCTTTTGAGATCAGGTGAATGAGGAGGGTGGGGAATGGGGGTCATGGCATTTTTGGTTAAAAACTGCTGACCAATATGCTGGTAAAGTCACCCATTATGAAGTGGGCAAACGCACTGAAAGAATTTCCAAAAAAAGAAATTCACTGAAGCTGAATGCAGCCTCTCACAACAATGCTAGCTGGTACACTGATGTGGATGGGTTCCTAGAACACTTACCTAGCGGGGAAAGCCTGTACTGCAAGTACCCTCCCTCCAAAAGATAATCTCAGTTTTTTTTTGGAGGGTCCCCCCTCTTATGCATTAAAAAATAACTTGAGAAGAATATCAAGAAACTGATAGCAGTGGTTACTTGGGAAGGTGTGTAGTAGGTGACAACATGATGGATGAGAAATAACACTATATATCTTCACTATATCTAGCTTTATATTTTGATTGTGAACCATGTCTATATATATTACTTATTTCTAAACTTAAATAGATTTTAATTTTAAAATTCCTCCCTGAAGATAAATAAATAAAATAAGAAAAAAAAATTTTAGCCCGTCTCAATCTTTGGTAACGACAAAGGAGTCATAGAGACTAGTGTGTAATAGCCCCCAATAATGTTGCCATTAATGACCTAATTAAAAGAAGAAGGTATAACCAGGATGTATTAGTTTTCTACTGCTATTTAAAAATACCGCAAACTTAGCAGCTCAAAATTTATTATCTCACAGTTTCTGTGGGTTAGGAGTCTATCATATTTTAGCTGGGTCCTCCACTCAGGATCTCATAAGGCTGAATTCAGGATGTGGATGGCTGTGTCATCATCAGGAGGTTCAACTAGGGAAAGATCCACTTCCAAGGTCATTCAGATTGCAAATAAATGGCCACAATGAGCTATCACTTCAAACCTATTAGAATGGCTACTATTTTTTAAAAAAACAAACAGGAAATTAATTTCCTTGCTGTTATTCGCTGTTGGCTGAGGACACTCTCAACTCCGAGAGGCTGCTCTCCAGTCCTAGCTACATAGTTCCTCCATTTCAGCATCATTCCTTTGTCAAATCTTGTTCATACTTTTAATCTCTCTGATTTTCCTTCCGTGATCAGCTAGAGAAAACCCACTGCTCTTAAGTGGCTCGTGTGATTAAGTTAGGTACACACAGATAGTCCCCCTTCCCTAAAATCAACTCTGCCCATATAGACCAATGAAATAGAATAGAAAACCCATAAACAAAACCTTACATATGTGACCCAGTGATCTTCAACATGGGGTCCAAGACCATTCAACGGGGGAAAGGACAGTCTCTTCAATGAATAGCGCTGGGTAAACTGGATATTCACATGTAAAGGAATGAAGTTGGACATTTATCTTGCAACATATACAAAAATTACCTCAAAATAGATTAAACGCTAAATGTGAGACCAAAATCATAGAACTCCTAGAAGAAAACATGGGGAAAATTTTCATGACGTTGGATTTGGTAATGATTTCTTGGATATGACATCAAAAGCACAGAAAAAAAGCAAAAATAGATAAGTGGAAATACCTCAAGCTTAAAAACTTCTATGCATCAAAGTACACATCAGAATGAAAAGGCAACCTATGGAACGGAAACAAGTATCTGTAAATGATATCTGTCCAGGGGTTAATATTCAGAATTATAAAAACATTCTGACACTTAACAACATAAAAAACAATCCAGTTAAAAAATGGGCAAAGGACCTACATAAATATTTCTCCAAAGAGGATATACAAATGGCCATGAGTATATGGTGAAAAGGTACTCAACATCACTAATAATTAAAGAAATGCAAATAAAACCCACAATGAGCTATCAACTCAAACCTATTCGAATGACTACTATTTAAAAAAAAAAACAGAAAATAACAAATGTTGACAAGTATGTGGACAAACTGGAACCCTTGTGCACTGCTGGTGAGATTGTAAAATGGTGCAAGCACAGTAGAAGACGGTATGTCATTTCCTCAAAAAACGACAACTAGAACTACCATATGATCCAGCAGTCTTATTTCTGGGTATATACCCAAGGATTTGAAAGCACGGTCTCCAAGAGACACTTGCACATTCATGTTCATAAAGGCATTATTTACAATACCCAAGAGGTGGAGGTAACATAAATATCTAGTGGTGGATAAATGGATAAACAAAATGTGGTTAATAAAATGAACATTACTCAGCCTTAAAAAAGGAAGGAAATCATGTCACATGCTATGAACCTTGAGAACATTATTCCAAAAGAAATAGGTCAGTTATAAAAAGACAAACACTTTATGATTCCACTTATATGAGGTATTTAAAGTAGTCATATTCATAGAAAAAGCAAGTAGAATGGTGGGTCGCCAAGAGTTTGGCGAGAGGGGACTGATAAGTTAGTGTTCAAGTGGGTACAAACTTTCAGTTTTGCAAGATGAAGACATTTCTGGAGATCTGCTGCACAACAATGTATGTATACCTAACACTACTTAATTGTTTTTTCTGAGTCAGAGTCTCACTCTGTCGCCCAGGCTGGAGGGCAGTGGCACACTCATGGTCACCGCAGCCTCGACCTGCTAGGCTCAGGTGATCCTTCCACTTCAGTCTTCCAAGAAGCTGGAACTACAGGCGTGCACCACGGTGCCTAGCTAATTTTTTCGGTGTGTGTGGAGATCTTGCCATGTTGCCAGGTTGGTATCGAATCCAACCAGTGGGCTCATGCAATCCTCTTTCCTCTGCCTACTAAAGCGCTGGGATCACAGGTGTGAGCCACCATGCCATGCTGAATTTAATTTTTAAAATCAGAATGAAAACAGAAAGTCAACTGTCCAATATAACATAACCGAATCGGGAGAGTAATATCTCATATTCTCAGGTCCCATCCACACTCCTAGGGAAGGAAGGGATTTATACAAGGGTGAGTGTAATTTGAGTGTCATCTTATAATTCTGCCTACTATGATGAGGACTATAACACACCACTTTTTTCAGAGACATCTTATCCTGACTTTCATTTCCCATAAACTCTGGAGTTTCTGGACTCTATTTTAAGAGAGGCAGGATTTCCTTTTTTTATTATGCTCAGTGACGCCTGTCTGAGTGCCGTTCCTGTTGGTGGAGTTTATTTCCTGGAATGACTTCTCATTCATGGTGTGTTTTTGTATGTTAGATTGACCTGCTTGTGGCAACTATGGGCTTGTCTGTCTGAGATAGTAATCAAAGCCTATGTGGGAAAACTTTATTTTTGTCAAGAAATATTTTCTTTAGAGTTAATGGTTTGGACACACATAGGAAATAGGCTGAGGCAAGGACATGAAAGCATTGTTTCTAGCATTTTTAACTTTGCCCCAGATCTCAAGAATTAAACAACACCCATGGGAAATCTGAATGTGAATAATATACTGCCTAAGAAATCATCGTTTTTAAAAATAAACTTTTTATTTTAGAATAATTTTAGATTTACAGAAAAGTTGCAAAGGATTCCAATATACTCCCTCAGACAGTGTCCCCATGTTTACATCTTATATTATCATCTGTCACTTATCAAAATTGAGAAATCAATATGGCTATATCAATATGAACTAAGCCTCAGTCTTTATTTTGATTTCACCAACTTTTCATCAATGTCCTTTTTGTTCTAAGAGCCACCCAAGGTATCACACACATTGCATTATGTCTGTGAGAGTTTCTCAGTCTTTCCTTATTTTTTACAATCTTGGCAGTTTTTAGAAGTTCTGGTTGGATATCATGTAGAACGTCCTCTATCTGGGCTCCACTGATTTTTTTTTTTACATTGTTTTTCCCTTTACCTTAATAGCTTTAGGGGTTACAAATAGTTTTTGGTTACATGGTTGCATTGCATAGTGGTGAAGATATTTTCACTTTAAGACTATCCACCATTCCCACCTGCGCACTTTGTATCTGATAGGTGACTTTCTTTGTCCCTCCATTCCTTTCCCCCTCCCTGGTCTAGGTCTGCAAAATCCTCTTTGCCATCTGATGTTTTTCCCTTCAAAGGAGGGAGGACATTAAGCCCTACCTCCTGTGGGGTGGTAGTAACTTGAATTTTTCTGTTGGAAAGATTTGTCCCTTCTCTATTTATTTACTTATTCGCTCATTTCTTTATGTCAGGATAGCCTCATTAATATTTAGTTAAACTTTGGTTAATAATCTCATACTACATTGTTTATTTCATTGTTAAATTGTTTCAGCCTTGGCCCTTGGGAGTGCCATCAGGCTCGTTTCTTGTTCCTTCTAAGCAATATTCTTCAAGTTAGAAGCTTGAGAGGATTGTGAATGCAGTTTTTAATGGAACTAAGATATACAAATAAAGCCATTAATAGATGGTTTGCGAAAGAACTTAATTTGATCATAGTATATAAAGCATAATTTAACTACAAGTAAGGCAGACAATCAAGCTAGCAATTAAAACTTAACTTATAGCATGTCAAATTCTAAAAGCGAAGGTACAGGCAATCTAATATGTATATATTGTGTGTGTGTGTGTGTGTGCTCATATGTATAACTTGTATCCAGAAGGAAAAGATCCCCCTAGACCTTTTTCATCTTAAATTAGTCAGAATATGAGCTTTCCTTTAAGGAGCAGGCAAGCCGCCCACAGTTTTCCCCATCTCAACGTCTCTTCCCTTGTGTTCTCATTTTTGGAAGTCAAATGACTGACATTGTTCTTATGGGAAGGACTGACATTGTTCTTGTGTAGCCCATTTAATGATTTGAACCATTAACCTGTTAGTTGACCTCGAATTTCATTCTGCTTAATGTTCCCAAAATATCACAGGGAGTCTGAAGGGCCATTTTTCTCAGCAAGTGAAAGTCTAAAGAGACAGTATCTTGGCTGTTCGCCTGCCCAGCTAGTGAACACTGGAGTACCTGAGCTAGAAAACAGAGTTAATGCCTCTTTGCTAGACAAGATGCTTTCCATTTTTTTTAGGAACACACGGTGATTTGTTGCTGAGAGCATAACCCAGTTTCAAAGCTATTCTTGCCTGGGAACCACTTCAGTGTTTTCAAGCACTGCATTGCTTGTTACCCTGGGTTGTCAACTATAGCCTGTCCCATTTCCAAACAGTCTGTCCACACTAAGAAGTGGAAATCTACTAATGAAGTGTCTTAGTGGGTCACGATCGTGGGGGCTGTTGATAGGAGCCTCTTCTGGCAGAATGGTCTGCCTACCTATTAGGGAGCCAGAGCATGGTCTGTGGACATGGGCATCACAGGATAAATTGTCTCCCACTCTAACTAACCTCAGACAATATCATTTTTTCCCCCTTGGCTTAATTTGAGGACTCTCTGGGCACCCTCCAGACTACAGGGTTTTGTTGAAGTTGATCTGCAAAGTGTTTTCTTCCCTGCTTGGGCCTAAGGCTACATGTATCCAAAAAGAAAGCAACAAGTCATTCAGATCAGCCTCAGAAATTTTTCTAAAATCATTCCCTCTGAAACACTGTGGATGTTATCTGATTTCTGTCCTATCCATTTTGTGTTTAGAATCTCCCTTCTACGCCGCCCCGCGCCGGCCCCCCCCCCCGCCCCCCCCCCCGGGCCCGCGCCCCCCCCGCCCCCCCCCCCGGCGCGCGCGCGCGGGGGGGCGGGCGCCCCGCCCCCGCCCCCCCCCCCCTAGAAGGGAGATTCTAAACACAAAATGGATAGGACAGAAATCAGATAACATCCACAG
>CAUYQG010178126.1:0-21654 GCA_963574415.1 Tarsius wallacei | reverse complement strand
CTGAGCCCGCGGGTTCGAGACCCGCCTGGGCAAGCGAGACCTCATCTCTACAATAAATCAAAAAATTAGCCGGGCGTGGTAGCGCGCGCCTGTAGTTCCAGCTCCTTGGAAGGCTGAGGCGGAAGGATCGCCGGAGCCCAGCAGGTCAAGGCTGCGGTGGCCAGGAGCGTCCACTGCACTCCGGTCTGGGCAACAGAGTGAGACTCCAACTCAAAAAAAAAAAAAAAAGTAATTACTGAAACTTAGAGTTTACATAGAAAGCACAGAAAAACAAAAATATATGTAAAAAGGAGTTAAAAGGTATGAAATATTTATTGAATGGTTCAATAAAGGGTACTGATTATGCCTAATAGTATTGCAGAATATATTTTAAGAAGTAATATTTAGAGTTATAATGGCTAAGAATTTTACAGAATTAAAATTCTCATGATAAAAATGAAATCAGCAACCAAACAAGATGAATTAAAACTAATATCCTCAACACATCAGACTGAAAGTTAAGAAGATCAAATTTAGACAGAAAATCTAGAGATAAAAATACAAGGGACTAATTTAGATTGCCTACAAAGAAATCACCTTTTGACAAGAGTTCTTATTAGAAAAAAAAAAATACCAGGGAAAGGTAGTAAAACACTGTAAGTACTTAGAACAAATAAAGGCAATCTTAATATCTAATTAGCTATTGCATCATTTAAGGCAGGTTAAGAGGAAATCGACAACAAAATTGGAAATACAAACAAAAAAAAAGCAGAATAGATGCTTGGATATTGAAAAGGAGCAATATTTAGAGACTAATTTTTCATACACGATACATTTCTTAAATAAATATTAATACTAAATGAATCAGGTATTGATTTTTATCCACCAAGCAGCCATTTTTTTTCCACTCCTGCCTTGAGCTTGATTTTGTTCAGGAAGCAAACAATAATTGTTTGATCTCAAGGATGCTAGACTCCTTCCACAACTTCTGAGCCTGCAATCTAATTTGTCCAAACCACGGTGTGATTCCATTAATTCTTCTCTCTAAATTATATGAGTGCCCATGAGAACATTCTTGGCTAATTAGCTATAAAGTGAAGTCTGATCAAGAGGTTTTATAAGTTAGACTTGCAAAAATAAACTTTTCTTTTTTGTTGTTGTCACTCTTGCCTTCTTATCTTAAATATAGTTCTGTGAAAGTGTACTATTTGGAGCAACAATAATCACCCTGAAATCATGAGGGGAAGTTTAAGGTCACAAAGTTTGTTTCTCACAATTTTGATTTTTTACTAAAAAAATCTTGGAATGATCCCATTCCAAACTTCAATCCTTAAAAAAACAGCAACAGAAAATGAGATGAATTTATCCAAATTGAATAATGAGATGAGAATAACCTTGATAACTTACCAGGATAAGGAGAGTACACAAAATAGAGTAGTAAATAAAACAAGCATGGTTTGTGCATATAGAAATCTTATTGAAAATTCAAGTTAGTAATTTCTTAAAACTCTCTCTCGCTCTCTGCCTGTCTCTCTCATTGCCAAATAGAATTTAGAATATTCTTAGAATAATATTATATGAATATTCATTCATAAAATATCTTAGTGTAATAAATTTAACAAAAAAATGTAAAAACAAAATTCATTTTAACTATCAAAACCAAGAAAAAAATATTAGTTTAGAGAGAAATGTTCAAACCTAAGAATTATTTACATTTAAGTCAGAATGAAGACAAGAATATTAATTATGGCTTTTATTAACATTGTTCACTATCTTACCAATGTTATTAGAGTAAGGAACATGATGTACAAGATAAGAGTTTGAAAATATACTATTATACAAACATTTTCTTATTTGCCAGTATTTCAATATTTGCATAAATGGTAATCTATAAGACTCTATAGAAAAAAACTAATAAAATGTCTTTTAAAATGCACCTTTCACAAGATCAGCAAGCAAAAATCAGTAGTATGCCAGGAATTTTCAAACAAAAATTAAAATATATGAAAATTCTATAGTTATAAAAACAACTAAAAGTTATAAGTTATTTAAGAATAAACTTAGGGGTAAAAGGATGAGAATTTTCAGGAGACTGTTTCATGCGTCATTTGTTACTGTATTCCACATATCAACTTGAATATCTGGAGTGTGTATTACTTTTTTTTCTTTAACCGTAATAATGCTAAGTGACAATCTGCTTCAAAATTCAGTGTCTTAAAACAATACATATTTAGGCTGGGTTCAGCTGGGAGAAATTTTTTTTACCCTTGAGTCTAAGTCTCACTCTGTTACTCAGGCTGGAGTGCAGTGGCACACTCAAGGCCACTGCAACCTCAACCTGCTGGACTCCTTCTACCTCAGATTTCCAAGTAGCTAGAGCAAAAGGCACGCACCACCATGTCCAGCTAATTTTTTTGATTTATTTTAGAAACAACGTCTCACCAAGTTTCCTAAACTGGTCTCAAGCCCCTGGACTCAGGCGATATTCTTGGTTCTGCCTCCCAAAGTGTTGGGATTACTGGTGTGAGCCACGGTGCCTGGTCAATCAGGGAGAATTATTGTTTAGTGGCTCGCTAAAAGTATGGAGACAGGCTGATTATCATCTGATGTCATGGGAGGGACCTGACCCTGAGTCTCTAACACTCTGATCGTCTGGCAAAGGAGAATAAACAAACAGAAATGAATGCACTAGCCTTATTAAATGTCTTTTCTTATTTCACATTTGGATAATATCACTTTGACCAAAGTATGCTACAAAGCCAGTCTAGAATCAAAAGATAGCAAAATATCACCTTTAGTGAGAAAAACTAAAAAGTCACATGACAAAGGACATGGATGAGGGGAGGGAGGATAAATTAGGGTCATTGATAAATTCCGTGTACAGCAATCACATAATCAGGTTAATGAATGTGAACATTTAATATTAAAACCCTGTTAATATTTTCTATACTATACTATACATTTAATGTAATTTCAAAAAAATTTCAAAAGCATCTTATTTGAATTTAACAAACTAATCCTAAATTTCTGACAAAAATGTAGTGTATGCTGGGCAAGGTAGCTCATGCCTGCAACCCCAGTACTTTGGGAGGCCGAGGTGGGAGGATTGCTTGAGCCTGGAGTTTGAGACCAGCTTGAGCAACATAGTGAAATCTCATCTCTTAAAAAATGTTTTTTTAATTAGACAGGTATGGTAGTACACATGTGTAGTCCCAGCTACCCAACACGTTAAGGCAGCCATGAGTCGTGATCACACCACTACACTCCAGGCTGGCCAACAGAGTGACACTCCGACTCAAAAAAACAAAAAAAAAGAAAAAAAAATGTCATGCACCAAGAAAACAAAAACTTGGAAGGAGCAAGAGAGTCAACCTACCCAGATATCAACCTTTGTTTTAAGGTGTGGTATTGGCATTGCCTTTTAAACATTTAGTTAAGTTGAAAGCCTAGAAACAAACCAAACATATATAGACAAAATATATGAGAGAAATAGCATCCAAATTGGTTCATTATTGGTGAGTTATTTAATAAATGACTCTGAGACAACTAACAATTTATATGTGCGCAAATTAAAAAATCAAATACCCTTTTTGCATCATATTTCAAAAAACATGTATAAGTAAGAAAAAAACATAAAACTGGAAATTTAAAAACTTTTAGTTTGGTATTGCTGACTGTAATTATATTCTGTGTGTAGTAAAAACTTGCTTAAACAAAGCAAAACAAAGAACTATAAGCAAAAAAATAAGAGATAGATACATTTGAAACTATGTGCTAGAGAAAACATGAAAAGTATGGCTTGTCAAATTTTGCTAAAGAGTTTAGAGTGTGACACAAAGATCCAATCAACTATCTTAGCAGAAACCAGGAAGAGTTGTGGTTTCCTAGAAAAAAATCTATTATGTGCCCACTTGTCAGTGGTTTGAACCCCTCAAATTGCATAGGAGACTGACAAGGTTTTGAGAATTTGTATCAATAGAAGTGTTGCCATCCTAGATGGAAAGAAGCAGAGAAGGGACAACTTGAAGAAAGAATCTGGGTGGAGCCATGGATCCAAAGTTCTGAGCTGATAGCAATTCCTTGACCTAAGAGGGCGGGGCTGTCCCTACAGTGAGCCCAGAGGACAGTGAGCTTCCTTCCCCCTGCACAGGATGATTCAAAATTCTTCTGATTTGGACTTTGATGACAAATAACAGAAAAAGAAAGTGTCCTCCAAGATTCAGAGAGGCAGTCCGGAAAAATTTACCCTGATTTAGATTTTATTCTTGATAACAGCAATATGTTAGTCTTCTAGAACATTTGGACTATTGTGCAACTGAATATGATATATTTTCCTTATAAATAAAGATCTCATGCAAAATATTTGTTATTTATATTATACAAAGAAAATATAAATTAAAAATTAAGACATTAACAGTTACCTCTTTTCCTCAGCTGTATTCTCTTTATTTTCTAAAACATTTTTTTCATTTTTCAGTGAGAAAAATGTTTTTTATTATATAAGGGAAATATATGAAGTTACATTATATTGTATTATATTACATTATATTATGTTAATAAAGTTTTTTGTGTATGTCAGGTCCATTAGAGTATTAGTGTAGAAAGAGCAATGACCTTATAGAAAAGATCTGAAGTCTGGATTTATTGCTGCCTCTTAATTCTTGGACTTTGGACAAGCCACTTAACCTCTATAAGGCTATTTCCTGCCCCATATCACAAAGTAGACGTAAGAATCCTATGAGGTTATTTGTGAAAGTTCTCTAATTCTCAGTATAAATGTCAGGGATGATTATTGCAAAAATAATTTTAGCACAATTCTCAATATTTTATACACAAGTAATATACATTTTCTAATTAGGTATTTTATAGTTTGTAGACTGTCCTCTATCTAATAAAACATATTTATACTGCATTATAAGAAAGCTTCACATTTATGTAGGATTCTATAATAATGTCCAATATTCTGTGAAGGTTTACATGTAAGTGAAATAGTATAGTATGTCTCTGAATTTAAGATAATTTAACTTTTTTAGATTGTCACGTTGGATGAAAATAGCATAGTCAATGCAGATATTTTGAACAAAATAATTTACTCAAATTTCTTTCTTTAGAAGTTCTTAACATTTGTGGAATTAAGAGAGTGTTTTTTTGTTGTTGTTTTGGTTTGATTCAACTATAAATAAATGGATCAATAATTTAACTTTTTGTAAAGGAAATATTCCAGTTCTCTTTGCACCAAATAAAAGCTAAGACTTTATACCTGAAGTTAGCCAATGTAAAGTTTTGGACTCTTTTTTTGAAAAGCGCCCAGTGGTTTTAAGAAATAAGAGATGATGAGAGAGAGACCACATATTCCTCTTGCCATTGCTTCGAGTCTCTCTAACTACTTCTCTCTAACCTAGGTGTGCATATGACATATTACTACACTCTTATTTCTCAGAAATTTATGTTTAATGTGGGACTTTTTTCATAGTTTTAACATAAATTCTGGGAAGGAAGAAAAGAAATGATCCACAAATGTAAACACTGAGATTCTCAAACTCATTCATCCTTTATACTGTAACACCAAAAAGGGTTCTTTGAGCACAGTAAAAGTTTCATGAATGCTTACTAATTATGCTATATATTTAAAGGACAAAAATAATTGGAGGGGAAATTATAAATATATATGCTAAATTTTATCTTAATTTATCATTTATTAACTTTTTTGACAAGACGCATTTTATATCTGTGAAACAAGATAATGTATTGTTTATAGAATTATTTTGATTTGATATGGATCTAGTTAAAACTAAGTAGGAAAATAAGGTTATTTTAGCCTTTTTTCTATCCCCTCTAAGGCCAAAAACCATATTTAGACCTGAATAGAAATAACTGACAACTTTTTAGAAATTATTGATCCCAGTCTTTGAAATATGGATTTCCTATCTTTAACTACATCTCGGAACTATCTCTTTGCTGTCTTAAATGTGTGATCATGTAATATCGTGATCACACATTTAAGATAGCATGCATTTAAGACAGCAAACAGATAGTTCTGAGATGCAGTTATATAGGACGTATTTTGGAAATATTTGTTCATTTTTATCACGGCAACATTAGTGTCATACAGTAATTTTTGTGCCCCCAATATCCAATCTACTCATATATTATTTTTACTTAATGAATGCAGCATATAATTACTTTACTAAAATTGATAAATGTATGCAATTCTTATATTTGATTTTATCATTAATCGAGTAAAATATCAGAATGAGTTCATACAATTTATAATAAATTGAAATAATCCCCTTTAAAAAGAAAAATATATTTAATCTACAAATTTCCATAGACCTCTTCTTATCATTTTAGCTATTTATTCTAAGGCAGCCAACTTACTTCATAATAAGCTATTTTGAAATTATCCTTACTGCTGAATAAGTACTGGAGCCACATGACTCCCAATGTCTTACTCCCACCTATTTCTACTAGATTTCTAAGTAGTCATTGCTGTTGAGTAAGTATGAGGCCACCACAAGCCACGGTTCAACTTTCTCCTTCACAACCACACACCAGGGAAATAGTTTCTGTGTGCTCTTCACATATGTAAGCAAACCGATCCCAGAATTCCATTCTGAGGCTCTATAACAATAACTGCTTTAATCAGTCTGCTGGCTGATCTTGAAAGATAGGAGCCTAGCTCTTGGTTTCAAACCTATGCATGATTTTTCAGGCCCCACAATAGGTAATTACAAAGGCTTTACCTGGCAGACCTCAAGCTTGCAACAGATCTGGTGCACAGTCAGTGCATTGCACTCTCTGAAGAGATTCAAGTCAAGTCAGTAATAACTCAGACCCCTCTGGCAGATCATTCTCTTTAAATATTTAAATTCTTAGCCCAGTACCTTCATTCCAAGGTCTCTTATCTGAGGCTTTGCGTTGTTATGCTGAAGTCTTTTTATGTGAGGTAGAGAGGAGGGGGAAACCTTAAAGAAGATTTTTCCCACTCTGATTCAATACCTAGCACTTTTCCATTCCTAGCCTTCCTTTTTTACCCTTACCCCGATGCCCATGTCATAAAATTGTTGGAGTTTTAGTTCAGGGGTTCCCTCCACAGTGAGAAAACTCCCACATATATATTAATCCAGTGCACCTTCTCGTGAGAAAAAATGGAACAAGGGGAGTCAATGGTTTCTCTAGTTTTAGATTCTTGTTCATACCATCATAGTGAGTTCTTAAAGACTTAACTCTTTCTACGTATGATTCATTGCTTTAATTGGCAATTCCCAAACATAGAAGCTTAGTTCTCTCTCTCATAACTCATCTGAGCTCCTGTGGCAAAAGTGATGACACCAAAGTTTGAGCAGGATTTAAGAAAACCAGCCAGCATGGAAAGGACTTACTAAGTGAAGGATTCAGGATCTCTAAGGAACTTGGAGGATAAAGGAAAGGAGAGTTACCAGAACACAAGATGGCAACGGCTAGCAGAGCTAGGTCTTCTGCTAGAGTTTTGTACCATCTCTTGGAGAACCAGCATGGAGGAAACTGGAAACTAAATATCCAAACCTGACTATCCTGCACCTTCCAGGTTCCAGGCTAGTGCCCCCTCAGTAGCCAAATCTAACCGGAAATGACAGAGCAAATCCATTAACTCAACCACCCCAGTAGAAAGCAGGGTGAAGATGGAAAGTGGATCTAGAAAAGCAAACAGAAAATATCCAGTATATATATAACTTTTAAAGATCTTTTGTCATATTTAAAATTATTATATATAAAACCAGTTTAGTGTCAATTCACATCTCAAATTTGTTTCCTACAGTCTGATAAAAGTAACGACTTTCTAACTTAAAGTGTCAGCTTTACTAATTTTCTCATGAAAATATTTTGTTAATCTCAGTCTAGAGTAGTCTATGCCTTAATTAGAGTAGAGTTCCTCCCGTTTACACCTTTTAGTACTGTGCATTTTTAAAAACCCATTCTCTTATGGCAACCTCCCTAATTATGCCAGATGCCATTTGTAAGTATTTTTAGGTGTAAATATTCTTAATAAAGCCAATTTTGTAAAAAAATCCTGTGGAATTTTAAGTTCCATGACTTGTACATGTTATTTCCTCACTCTAGAAATCCTTCCTCATCTCTTATGTCTGTGGTTTCAGTTCAAGAGTCGCCTTCGTTTAAAAACCTCTCCTTTTCATCCTAGTAAAAATGATGAATTCTGCCCATGTTGGTTAGAGTTTAAACATGAAAACCAAGGCCATTATAGTTATTCTAAGCAGGAAGGGAATTTCATACAAGGAATTAGTTGATCAAAAAAAGATTGCTGAAGCTGAAGGAAAAAGGGTCACCAGAGGCATCTATTAGTTTTCAAACTTACCACTGGTTTTTAGAGTCAGGAATTTTCAGGAACTGTAAAAAACTGCTTTTGGTGATCACAGTTGCCTTATGAACTTCTCACACAGTAGTTCTCCATGACAGAGGGTAAGCTGCCTTCCTGCCCCTGGAAAACTGGGGAAGACATGTCCCAAGTCTTAAGCCCCTATTGAAATCCATGTACATCAGTCACTGGTTTTGTGGATATATATACATTTTTAGTACTCCTCAAGTACAACAAGAAACTTTAACAACTTTTTCACTGCACAACATGCAGACAATTTTTTATTTATGTGCTGAATATACTAATTACTTGCCTTTGTAATCACATTTCAACCTTGGGGTGGTGGGGGGAACAAGCAAAGGAATACAGGTTCTTTTAGATATTCTTTCTAGGTGTCTTACTCTCTCCATATTTACTGTATTCATTTTAGTGATCTAGCCTGAACTCAGAATTCAAAGAAATCACTGTCACATCTTAAAACAGTGGCATCAAGACCTCACTAGTAGCATTTTGAAACACATCTACTTTTGAATCTTCACCAAATATGCTAGAACTAAATGTACAGTAAGGAGATACTTTTTCAAATAGCATTGCATTTTTTAAAAAAGCTAAATAGAATTATAATTTTAAAAGTTCTAAAACTGGTACTGGGAAAATGATAAGTATTTTTTACTGGTTTCTATCTATTTAGATTAAAATAAAGTAAATTTCAATTCAGGCTTAAAGTAAACTATTTGTTTGTGTGACTCATAGTGCTGTGAATCTTTTAAGTAATGCAACTTCAAAGTTTCTAGAGAGACATTTCTTTTAGACACTGCTAAATTTTGTTAACATTGTGATTGAAATACTTGTACCTCGCTAAATCTATTTTTCTATTCATTATGATGCTTAATTTTGCAATTGCATGGGAAGAAAAGTGCTTCTTTGTCTTTCTTATTGGTGTCATAATTCAGGTTTCTTTTATATAAAAGTGCAGCGCATCCACTCTGTATTATTTAACAACTCAATTGACCTTGCAAATCTCTTTTCTCCAAAAATAAAATATTTTTACATATGCTTTGTGAAAATGGATATTCTTCATTAGTAAAATTAATCATAAAAGTGCATTAATGCAATAACAAACTTGACCTGGTTTTTAGAAATATGAGATACTTCTGAGTAAATGTCCCAAGAAATGGGAGTCAATTGAACATGCTCACCTTCTTGGCAGGCATTTTAATAATACAATTTTCTCCTTTTCTTTGTTCAAAGCTCTACTTCTTTTGCTATTAAATTATACTTTTGGCTCACTGAAGTGTTTATGAATCAGCATTACTTTAAGTGAATCTATCTTCACTAGCATTAGTTTTAAATACAGAGTGTTTCAGTGGCTAGAAAAATAACAGTTGAATGTGAGTCAAGAGTTTTAAATATAAATTATTAATTCTATCTTTTTACAATCTTCTGCTTTGATGATAAAGCAGTCATGTATCTAAGTGCACTAGTCCAGAATAAATGCTACATTTATTTATAATTTTTAAATACGTAATAGGTAAAAACAGAACAAGTTTTTACCTATTTTGCAGAATAATAAGCTTTTGTTCACCTGAAGAGCGAGCATGTATTTCTCCCCCTAAAAATATTTCCTAGACAAGATTTTCCTAGTTTCTGATGCTTCTTCTGGAATATTTTATACTCTAATTTGATTGTGCTAAAAACTACTATTTTCTCTATGGGTTGTATTTATGACTTCATTTAGGTTGACATATGTAAAGTTTCACCTTTGGGGCAGATGCCTTGTAAGGTACACTGTGTTGTTCTATTCTTCTCTTTAGTTTGTTCTTTCAATGTTAGTTGATGTAAAAAAAAAGAATTAATTATTTTAAAAATACAATTGTTCTCTTATGTGCTGGAAGTTTCACCAGAACTTAGGAATGGGATTAACCAGAAATACATCATCTCTTTGCTCTTGAAGGAGCATGTATGTGAGAGAGAAAGGAAGAGGTTTGAGACAGAAGCAGTTCCACTGATGAATATAAAATTGATTATCAGAGAAGCAATCTGAAGGCAATATCATTTTAACAAATGATACTGGTAATTTGGGGAGCAAAAGGTCTTATCTGAAAACCTAATACTTAACTTGAGCAATGCTATCGAGTACCAATAGAATTTGCTAAGTTACTGGTTGACAAAGTTCTTTGTTTCTGACTTTATCTTCAAATCATAAGTTAGTAAAAATTTCTCCTAAATTCTTCCAGTACTGTATATTAAATTTTAAGTTTTTTAGAGTTGTGAGTTTTCATTCTACTCTATGTTTCCATCGATATTTTATTAGGGAGAATGAAAAGACCGCCCAAGGACTGCTTGTTGTGTTCTGCTTAAATTCAGAAATGCTGAATAATTTGTTAACAAAAGAAAATATATTCAGTACTACTATATACCTATACTGATTGGTTAATGTGAATTTTGGACTTTGTCATTTGTCTTGTCCGTGTATGATTCATAGACACATATACAATAGTGTTATAATAGTGTGCTAAAGAGAAATATGATGTCTCATCCAATTTGTAAACTCTTAATATTTGTTTTAAAATAATAATAATAATTGTAGCAATTTTGAGGATAATGATGATGATTTTGATTATTATTTTTAATTTACTATGATACAGGAACTGTATTTTGTCTTTACTGACATTATTTAATCCACTGTATAACACTTAGCAATAGGCTGAGCCTAGATTTAAATAACAGTCATGTGTGTGAATTTGTGATCTCTATCATGTCCATTGTTTTTTAATTATATTTTATTTTTAAGCCATCATTTCATCCTTTGTCCATTTATTTATTTATTTTTATTTTAAGGATGTGGGGTAAAATACAGGGTTAGTTATACAAATGGTTATTGTACAGGTAAAATTTGGACTTCACTTTGGTCCCATTTTACCTGGTTTGAAATCAGGTACCTTTATTGATGAAGTGTGCCCCTCTTCCTTCCCCTGGCAGTTTCCCACTACTGCCAATCCCTTTCTTATAGTGTCATGAAAATTGTTCAGGGTCCACTTATGAGTGAGAATGTGTGGTACTCAGTTCTTTGTTTCTGTGATAGATCTCTAAGTATTATAGACTCTAAGTCCATCCAAGTTGCTGTGAAGTTCAAAATTTTGTCTTTCTTTATGACTGCATAATAGTCCATAATGTATCTGTACCACATATTTTATACTGTCCACTTTCGATGGGCAGCACGGTTTGTTCCATGTTTTCACTATTGTGAATAATGCGGTAATAAACATGTGTGTGCAAGTAACTTTTTCATAGAGTGATTTGAGTTCCTCTGGGCATATTTCCAAGAGGAGGATTGCTGAGTCACATGGAAGGTCGATTTCATTGCTTCTTTAGTCAATGAGCACACTCATGAACAAATTATGTCATATCGAGTCGGTGTTTAGATTACTAGTATATGTTCAGTGTTTTTCCTAGGCAGGCAATTTCCATATCACATAGTCTTGTTCATCTAGAAACTCCTTTTACTTAGTCTGGAATATTTTCATTGGTGAAGCTGGGGAAGGCAGAGTAAGAAAAAGAATGGTCAATTGTGGAACTACCAGTTAAAAAGTATGCAACAAGGACAGGGAAGGCAAAAATTGTTAAAAGAATAAACAATGGGATTTTGATGCGAAGGTAACTGATTTTACCAATATCTTTCAATATTTCTCATATGATTTGGAATTTTTATAGCTGCCAAAGTCAATATTCTCTCAAGCTGTCATTACTGTCATTATTGTCATCTGCATTGTACACAGATATGTTTGTGTGTGTGTATCTTTGTTGGTTGTTCTCAGTCTTTAAACCCATTTGCATTCTACATTACTGAAAAAAATTTATATTTATTTTGTCTGAGCTGTCATACTTTTCTAATGTGACCAGCAGAAATCCTCTAGACTAAGAAAATCTAAAGCAAATTCTATGCTTGACTAACAATTGTGCACAGAGTAAACAAGAAAGTTCCATCCCTGGATACTTTCCATGATATTATTTATAACTGTCCACATTCATGTGAAGTAAAATGATTGATATAGAATGATTTATTGTGTTTTTATTTAAAAGTATCTATATAAATAAGAAAAATAAAAAATAAGAAAAAATGAGGTTAGAGTTTTGTTTTGTTTTGTTTTTTGGTCTGTTCTGTTTATCAACATATGCTAAGAATCTAGAACATTGCCTGGGTCATAATAGGTTAACAATAAACAGTGATTAACAAAATGTTTAAAAAGTATTTCCATATATCAAATATTAAAACTTTAAAATCAGAAAAATAAGTGAGAGAAATCCAGCAATGAACAATTTGTGTCAAAATTTAAAAGTTTAAATGAAAACAACAGCTGAACTTTATTCCTGAACACTGCTAGGGAAATGGGTAAGGTGTGCACAAACAGGTAAGAGTGAATTTTTACGTTCTGGTCCTGTTTGGTATGGGAAATATTTTAGTAGTTAAAGCTATAAAATCTTGTATATTGAGAAGAGGTGAGAGTTATAGGCATTCAACATACTGATTCAAGTTTTCACCTTTATTTTAATCAAGTGCAGAAGGATATTAAAATTCCATCCTAAGTTCTTCCCATCAAAACGCACAAATTATCCTTTCAGGTCTTTAACTACACTGAGATATAGGACCTAACAGGTTATGAAATGAAACATAATTATGGGCCAAGGACATTTTTCTTTCAAAATCTTTATAACATAAAACCTTAAAATGTTTTATGACTCTTCTTTATAAGTAGCAACTAAACTTTTAAAAAGGAAAGTACTTCCTACAAATTATTTTAAAATTTTGAAGTTGCTAAAAGTGAAGATAAACCATTTGTGTTCAAACGTTATTACATAAGCCACTTGGTCCTTTGCACATTCTTTTATTTCTCAGTCCATCTTTACTTCTGATTTAGTTTTCTAGTACTATTCTAGATTAGAGATGGATGATAAATGATAGAAAGAAGATGATAGATAGATAGATGATATATGATTGATAGATAAATAGATAGAAGACAGATATGGAAAGTTAATTTATGCTGTTTCTTGATTTGCAGTGGAAGCATTAATTTAATTTTTTAAAATTTTTCTACATTTATCTCCCTAAGTACCTGATATCTTCCTAATTGACCTGGGAATCTGTTGTCTAGTTTGGAGGGGAAGAGATCTCAAAGTAAGGAGGCATGTGGAATTAAGCGTGTAGAAATACAGAACAGAAGTACTCTTCAGCCTTTTTTGTGAAAAATAGAATCATTCTAGTAAAACTAACTTTATGAGCCAATTTTAAAATATGAATACATATTTTTTTCTTTAAAATACTACATACATCTGTATATGTAGTTGGTCTTTTGTATCTGTAGGTCCTGCATTTGTGAATTCATTCAATCACAGAACAAAAATATTTGAATACATTTGTGTCTGTGCTGAACATGTGTAGGCTTTTTTTCTTGCCATCATTTCCTAAACAATACATTATAATGACTATATGGAATTTAAATGTATTAGGGCATTAGGTATTATAAGTAACCTAGACGTAATTTAAGGTATACAGTAAGATATGTGTAGGTTATATGCAAATACTTCACCATTTTATATCAGGGACTTTAAAATCCATAGCTTTTAGTATCCACAGGGTTCCCGGAACACCACAAAAACCAAGGGATGACTGTGTATGTTCATATAGAGATAGAGATAGAGATAGAGAGAGAGATAGAGATAGAGATACAGATACAGATAGAGATACAGACAGAGATGACATAGGTATAAATACAGATATAGCTGTATATATAGACTACTTTCAGTCCTCCTTCTTTAGTATATCAACAACTAAGCCCAGAGAACGTTTCTTACAGTGTATTTCTAATCTACAGTCGATTTGTTGAAATTATCTCTCCCATCTTTAACATTGAGACAATAGAAGAATATAATATAGAAAGAAACTTTATATAAGATTGCTTTATAACATAATGATAAGAAGAGGAGAAAAGAAAGCAAACTATGTATTGCAGTCAGAATGTGTCTTCTGATTTCCTTCTTAAGGACTTTTCTCTAAGAAAATAGAGTTGTCTAAGGATAAGTACAGATGGTGCCTGACTTATCAATGGTTCAACTTAATATTTTTTGACTTTATGATGGTGCAAGAGTGATATGCAGTCAGTAGAAAGCAGTACAATACTCTCTTATGGTGCTGGCAGTGAGGTTCAGCTCTCAGTCAGCAATACGATCATAAGAGCAAATAACAGTGTGCTGTGTAACTAGATAATTTTGCCCAGCTGTAGGCTAATGTAAGTGTTCTGAGCATGTTTAAGATAAGTGAGGCCAAGCTATGATGTTTATTAGTGTATTAAATGTATTTTCACTTATGACATTTTACATTTATGATGTGTTTAGAGGGATATCATCTAATTGTAAGTTGAGGAGCATTTGTAAAGTAATACTGAGTAATATTCAGGTCAGAGAAATGAGCCATTTGTTCAAATCTCTAATGAAGATTTTAGATAGAGATAGACTCTGTGCTGCCCTGCCCAAACCTCATAAAATTTTAACACTTAGTCACAGTAACTTGTCCAGGGAGCTAAATCATACTGTGAAGATCTCTTAGGTTGTGCTTGCTTGCTCTAACTCAGGTTCCAGGAGACATGCGTGCTTTTGGAAGCTAATGACTATTTCTAAAGATCAACTGTCAAAATCAGATTCTACTCGAAGGGCTGGTTGTGGACAAATGGGGTAGGACGCTGAACGGAGAACAAAGCACTCGCTCACAAACTCAGCAGTTACGGGTAGGCCAAATAATGCAGGAAACACTCTAAAATCTTGACTACAATAAAAACAACAGAAGTATAAATTTCACCATTTGTAGATTGGCATCACCAATGCCAACAGAACAAACAATGGTCTAGTAGTCATCTAGCAGACATAAGCCACTCTCTTCAATACATCTTGGACAGAATGAGGCCAGAGTGGCAATTCTACAGAGAGGACCAAAAGTATGAGGAGAAGCAAAACATGAGAATGTTCATTACATTAAATAATGAATACTTATAAATAGGTTGATAAATTATTAAATTAGAATACATTTAAAATAAATTGTTAAAAATATTTTTCCACTAGAAGCATAGAAAGGTCCTGATGGAGAACAGACTATCTTTAGCGAGAGAAAAAGAACATAAAAGATAAAAGTAAAGAAATAACACTGTGTCTGAAAATTGTAGTTTTACTTATGGTTTAATTTTATTTCTTTATAAATGACTTGAAAAAATATAAATTGTAAAAAAAAATCATAGGAATTATTTCAATAAAGACTAACTGATTAATACAAACACTTGTGGTATTGGGTTAGCATTAGTAGGATCAATTGTCAAATTCTTTAAAAAAGTTAGACTGAAGTAGGGAGACTTTATTCATAAAAACCACAGTTGATCCAATACAGGTTTGAACTAAGCAAGTTCACTTATACATGATTTCTTTGCAATAAAAGTTGCACCGAGTGTATCTGCCTCTCCTGCCACCTTGAGACAGCAAGATCAACCTCCACTTCTCCCTTCTCGTCACCCTGCACATCATAAAGATGGCTAGAATAAAGACCTTTATGATGACTTCCACTTAATGAATGATAAACATATTTTCTCTTCCTTATGCTTTTCTTCAAGACATATTCATCTCTTTTTATTTTCTATTTTTTCCTCTATATTATGAGAATATAGTATATGTTATATATATATACATATATACATATCAGAAAATATGTGCTGATCTATTGTTTATATTATTGGTCAGGGTGCAATCAACAGTAGGCTACTGGTAGTTAAGTTTTTAGACAGTCAAAAGTTATATGTAGATTTCTTTACTGCACAGAGGTTCAGTGCCCCTAACTCTTGTTCATTCAAGGATCAACTGTATTGCAACAGGGGAGAGAGGACTATTCAATAGTGAGAATATTCTCCACTTTAAAATTAGTGATGTCTCACAATCAAACAGAAAAAGATTTTTGTATCCAGAGAGCCAAACAGGGCTAGCAGGAAGCTTGTGGGGAAGTGAAGCAGGTGAATGGCGTAAGCAGGTGACACGAGAGTAGCATCTTAACAGTAGATATGTATTCTCTTTGCTCACCTGAGTCGTTAAAAGAGGATATTCTGTACCTTCCCACTTTCCTTAAAGCTCACGGACAAGACAAAATGCAGGGACCTTTAGGAGAGAAGTCTTACTAGAATTTGGTCAAGACAAGTCAATGGGTAAATAATAAGCAATTGTGAGCACTTGAGCATAGTATGAACTCATGGTTTTTAATAGATGTATAGATATATACAGATATAAATATAGATATAGGTTTATAAATGTGAGTAGCTATATGTACGGAAAAGGACCCCCTCAAAAAATGGAATTATATTTTTTAGGGTGGGCCCCTTGTGGTACAGGCGTCCACCCTAGGTAAGTGTTCTTGGAACCCATCAGCATTAGTGTGTACTAGCTAGTACTGTTATGAAAGGCTGGATCCAGCTTCAGTTAATTTTTTTTGGTGATTTTTTTCAACGCGTTTACCCATTTCATGATGGGTGATTTACAAGTCCATCTGCCCACATCGCTCTGAATTTTTGCAGTTTTTGACCCCAAACGGCATGCCCCATACCTATTCAACCAATCTCAGCCCAGTGTTTTTTTTCTTTGTTTCCCTAGATAAAAAAAAAAATCTTCAAAGGGAAACTTTTTGCCGATGTGGAAGAGGTGAAGAAAACAAACAGCAGAAGCACTAAAAGGTATCAAAATTAACAAGTTCAAAACCTGCTTAGAGCAGTGGAAAAATCATCTCAATAGATGTGCTGCATCAAACAGAGAGTACTTTGAAGGTGACTGATGTTTTGAGCATGTAAGAATAAATGTACAATTTTTAATAAATAAATTTTATATTTTTAGGTCTCCCCTCATATATTTTTAATCTCTTTTAATGAAAGAGTCTAGAAGCTGTACACCCCAGAGCAATGAACATGTGTAGCATGCAGATTTTAATTTCTAAATACCAATCTGCAATAAAAGAAACTAAGGCTCTTTGGAGAAATTGCTGATTCTATGGCTTGAGCAGAAAAAATACAAGATAAACCTGCAAAAACTTGTAGCATCAGCAAAGAAGAAATTGCTGAAAAAATGTTAGCTTCCTACTGAAAAGACAACATGAAGCTCCCAAGAACAAAGTCAGAAATGATTTTCACAAAAAAGTAGTAATTAGCAATAAGTATTAGAAAAAGCATATATTCATGAATCCATACTGATAAAAATTAATAGCTGAATAAGCAAAAACACATAAAAAAAGAGAAAATTTTTCCATATGGTTGAATTACAACTAACAAATGTAGAAAAAGGATGACAATATAAATATCATTAGGCAAACACCATGGTAATAATTAATGTTGACACAATTCATAAATACATAAATGTTTGAAGGCAAATGTATGATGAAGAACAGAACATTTGCATAGGCTCAAATTAACTTACCTCCCTGCAAGCTAAATTTTTTACCATAAACTGTAAAATAATAGCTTTAATAGGTAGAAACTAGGCAGATGCCATCTTAACCAAATTTGAACAGAATTTTCATTTTTCATTATATCTTGGGTGCAAGCACTTTAGTCCATAAAATCCCAGCAGTATATTTTACCTATATTCACCATTTAAATTTACTCATAAAAATGAATACTTTTTATTTTATTTTGTCTTGCTTTCATTTTAAATATTTTTTAAATTTAGCTGTCAATAATTTCTCATTTTATTGTTCCTTTTTTCTCCTACTGATAAGAATATTATTAAATAAATAAACATTTTTCTGATTTTATTTTTTACACAGTGAGATTATGAGATGTTTGTAGTATTTTTTCTGAGCACATATTTGACCAAATGTTGCCAAGTTTTAAAGTGACAATGTCAATATATGTCAAAATACTGCTATGCTGACTGCTCTTTCAGTCAGTAGCTGCATGTGAACAGTTGCTAGCAGCTTGTCTTTGAGATAAAGAGTTATGTCTGTATTATTAAAGACACTTAATATAAAGATAGAAATTTTATCTTTCAGTTATCATGAAGATTAAAAATTCTGGCAATTCTGATTTCCATAAAAATATAGAAATATAATAGTATTTAATTGATTACAACTATGTGTTTTTATATATTTATAAATATGATGATTTAAATAAGACAAGACATACCTCAAAATGCTCAAGTCATTTTGAAGTCTATGTAGAATTCTTGAAATTAATTAGGAAATATCATGAATTTGATAGAATGATGAATAATGTAACTTCTTTTGCGCTTTACATATAGAAGAAACATAACTGTATTCATCTCTTTATCCGTCTTCTCTCCTCTCCACTTTCTACAGTTGCTGGAGATGAAAGTCACTGCCTACTGCCAGTCATCATTTATTGTCTTGGTGTTTGGCTTTGGTCAGTATTCTTTCTTCTATAAGAATAAGTGAGCAAGTTGATTCATATGTCAAAATTAACAGCTGCTCTGTTTAGCAGTATGTTGGCTGTGGATTTATTGTAGATGACTCTTACTATATTGAGGTATGTTCCAGCTATACCTAGATGTTCAAAGGTTTTTATCCAGAAGGGGTGCTGGATTTTATCAAAGTTTTTTCAACGTCTAATGATATAATATGAGGTTGTTTTTTTTACATCTGTTGATGTATTTAATTACATTTATGGTCTTGTGGAAGTGAATCAGCCCTGCATCCTAAAGATGAAGCCTACTTGGTCATGGTGGATGATTTTTGAGATGTGTTGCTGGATCCAGTTTGCTAGAATCTTGTTGAGAATTTTAGCATCTATGTTCATCAAGGATATTGGCTTGTAATTCTTTCTTGGTTGGATCTTTACCTGTTTTGAGTATCAGTGTGATGTTAGCTTCAGAAAATGATTTGGGGAGAGTTCTATCTTTCTTAATTACCTGGAAAACTTTCAATAGGATTGGTAGCAGTGCCTCCTTGTATGTTTTGTAGACTTCTGCTGGAAAGCCATCTGGTCCAGGGCTTTTTACTGTTAGTAGTTTTCTTATGACATAGTCAATTTCCTATTTTTTGTTATTGGTCTATTCAGGGTTTCGATTTCTTTTTGTTTCAACTTGTGGAGATTGTGTGATGTCAGAAACTCCTCCATCTAATTTAGGTTTTCAAGTTTGTTTCCATGCACATGTATACAGTAATTTCTGACAATCTTTTGTATTTCTTCAGGGTCAGTTTTGACTTGATCTTTTGCATTTCTGATTGTGTTTATTTAGGCTTTTTCTCTCTTTTCTTAGTCAGTGTAGCTAGGGGGTCCATTGATCATGTTTATCCTTTCAAAGAACAAGCTTTTTGTTTCATTGATTTATTTGTATTATATTTCTGTCTTCGATGTCCTAAACTTGGGCTTTTATTTTGGTGAAAACTGGAACAAGGCGAGGTTGACCAGTCTCACCCCTCCTGTTCAACATAGCATTGGTAGTCCTAGCTAGAGCAATCAGACAAGAGAATGAAATCAGGATTATCCAAATGGGAAAAGAAGGAGTTGTCAACCCTTTTTGCAGATGACATGATTCTATACCTCAAAAACCCAAAAGAATAAATCAAAAACCTGCTTGCACTGATAAAGGACTTTGGCAAAGTCTCAGGGTATAAAATAAATGTGCAAGAGACAGTCACATTCCTATACACCAAAAATAAGCAAACAGAAACACAAATAAAAAGCATAATTCCATTCACAATAGCCACAACAAAAAAATGAAGTACCTTGGCATCTTCCTAACCAGAGAAGTGAAAGACCTTTACAACAAAAACTACAAAACACCGTTCAAAGAAATTAAAGATGACACAAACAAATGGAAAAATATTCCATGCTCATGGATTGGAAGAATCAACATTGTTAAGATGTCCATCCAACCAAAGGCAATCTACAGATTTAACACAATACCCACTAAATTACCATAATCATTCTTCTCAGACCTGGAAACAACAATACAGGAGTTCATATGAAAAAATAAATGACCACAAAAAGCCAAAACAATCCTCAGGAAAATAAAATAAAAATAAAGTGGGAGGTATCACACTCTCAGACTGTAAACTGTAGACTTTATTATAAAGCTACAATAATCAAGACTACCTAGTATTGGTACAAGGACAGGCAGATAGACCAATAGAACAGGATAGAGATTCTGGAAGCAAAATCTTAACTTCTGAACCAGCTTATCTTCGACAAAGTCTCCACCATCAACCACTGGGAAGAGGAGAACCTATTCAGTAAATGGCTTTGGGAAAACTGACTGACCACATGCAGAGGATTAAAACAGACCCCTCCCTATCACCATACACAAAAATCAGCACTAAATTGATCAAAGACCTAAATGCAAAACCTCAAACTATAAGAACCTTAGAAAATTCAGGAGACACCCTTATGGAAATTGGAACTGGCAACCAATTCCTGATCAAAACCCCAAGTGCCCTTGTCATAAGAAATAAGTTAGATGAGTGGGACTTCATCAAACTGATGAGATTCTGCAAAGCCAAAGAAACCATCAAAAGAGTGTGGAGACAGCCCCCAGAATGGGAAAAAATATTTGCCAACTATATATCTGACAAAGGCCTAACATCTAGGATATATAAAGAACTCAAATATTCCAAAAGGAAAAAGCAAAGAGCCCCAGTACAAAGTGAGTAAAAGATATGAGATGAGACACTTCTCAAAAGAAGACATATGAGCAGCCAACAGATACTTGAAAAAATGCTCAGATTCATTAGTCATCAAAGAAATGCAAATTAAAACCACGCTGAGATATCACCTAACTCCAGTCAGGATGGCCATCATCAATAACTCAATAAACAACACATGCTGGAGAGGATGAAGGGTAAAGGGAACACTTTTACACTGTTGGTGGGAGGGTAAACTAGTACAACCTCTGTGGAAAACCAATTGGCAATTCCTAAAAGACCTAAAAACTGACCTTTCATGTGATCCAGCAATTCTCCTTCTGTGAATATACCCAGAGGAACTCGAATCACTCTTTGAAAAAGATACCTGGCCCGGCTCAGTGGCTCAGTCTGTAATCCCAGCACTTTGGGAGGCCAGAGTGAGTGGATTGCCTTGCCCTGCAGCTTCGAGACTAACTTGAGCAAATTGGTGAGACCTTGTCTCTACAATAAATAGAAAATTAAGCCAGGCTCGGTGGCTCAGCCTGTAATCCCACGCCTTTGGGAGGCTAAGGTGAGTGGATTGCCTGAGCCCGCGGGTTCGAGGCCCGCCTGGGCAACTTGGTGAGACCTCATCTCTACAATAAATCAAAAACTAGCCTGGCGTGGA
>CAUYQG010178125.1:0-21695 GCA_963574415.1 Tarsius wallacei | reverse complement strand
CTCACACTACATAGATTTTAGCACATTTTAGATAATTTAATACAGAAATAGGCATTGTTAAACACCAAGTGAGAAATGAGTGAATATGCACTTCTAAACATATCGAGACCCTGTTTTTATTTTTTATTTATTTATTTTTATTTTATTTTTTTTTCTGAGTTGGAGTCTCACTCTATCACCCAGGCTGGAGTGCAGTAGTATACTCATGGCCACCGCAGCCTTGACCTACTGGGCTCAGGAGAGCCTTCCACCTCAGCATTCCAGGTAGCTGGAACAACAGGTGTGTACCACCACACCTGGCTAATTTTTTTGATTTATTGTAGAGACGAGGTCTCACCAAGTTACCCAGGTTAGTCTTGAACCCCTGAACTCAGGCAATCCTTTTGCCTCGGCCTCCCAAAGTGCTGGGATTACAGGCTTGAACCACTGTGCCTAGCAACCCTGTTTTTATTTTAAAAAACAAAGTAAAATAAAATAAAAGAGGGGCTGAGCCTCCCAACCCCTTGTCCTGGGAGCTTCAAGTATGGTGAGGCACAGTTTTTATTAAAAGAGTTTACAAATAGCACTACTAAGAAAAAAAAACACTCCATACCCCCACCCACAGATATGAATGTTGGCTAAGGGCTGGAGAATCCCTCAATAACAGGGACTGATGGCACTTATCCCTATAGCCTTGAGCCAAGATAGACTCTGTCTTCATCACTGTCCTAGAGCCAGCATACTTAAAGCAAAAACTTGCTGGGAGGATTAAAGGAGCTCCAGAAAGGAAGAGATCTCTTCAGTCAAGGTGTTCCCCTAAGGTCCAGGAGGCAAGTTCTTGGGGTTAAAGGCACACTATTGGAGAAAAGACCCCTGGATGTAGAGAATGGAGGAATCTTCCTTGGCATCAACAGCAATGAAGTTTACTAGCCGAAATCATCCTGAGTCTGGGAGCAGGAAGGAGCTTTATATATATATACATATCTATATATCTTCTAGTATCTTGTTCTCTTGGCTGAGTTGGTTGCTTGTATAGTAAAATAAGGAAAAGTTGGCAATAGCGGGCCAACAAAGTTTAGAGACTGGACCGTAAGAATCTGGGATCACGTACTGTGGCTTGGCCTCAGGAGGTGAATGAGTTTCCTGCAGTGTTTGGCAGAGGCAGGCCTGGGACTGCTGTGCAGCATTAGCTGATTTCCCAGAGAGAGCAACGCTAATTTCTCACTAGCACCCAGGGACACCAGCACCTGTAGGATAGGAGATGACAGAACAAGATGTGAGCTCGGAAATGGCAGTGTTTGGGGCAGGTGCAGAGGACTCTCATTTACACAGCAATTCTCACTCCAGAAGAGGGAGAAAAAGGAAATGGACTCTTGGGGACTTCTGGAATAGACTGAATAGCAGGAGAGAAATCTTGGAGACAGAAATCATAAGGTCTGCTTCCATTTTCTTTGATTATAGACTATAAAACCAAGGCACCAAGGGACCTATACAATTGTCCCCAGGAAGAGGTAATGAATGCAGCAGTGACTAACAGTGAGCCAAAAGGTCTGATTCCCAGTCTTGGATCTAGACCAGAGGTACCAACCTCATTACCACCAAGGCTCTCTTTGATGATTGGGATTGCCAATTGCCAAACATTCCTGCAAAATCTTCACCATCCTGTCAAATTTCTGTTCTGCATTAACTACCCAAAGCTAGCACAGTAAGATATCATAATTTGGACTACTGTAGGAAGGTGTGTGATTTCTCCTGGGCTCTTTATATACTGAAAACTGAGAAGAGACAGAATAAAGTAGTGGTTAAAAAAGCATGGGCTCTAAGCTGGGCATTGTGGCTCACATCTGTAATCCCAGCACTTTGGGAGGCCGAGAAGAGAGGATTGCTTGAGCACAGGAGTTCTAGATCAACCTAGGCAATATAGCGAGACCTTGTATCTACAAAAAAGAAAAAAATTAGCCAGGTGTGGTAGCATGTGCTTGTAGTCCCAGCTACTTGGGAGGCTGAGGTGGAAGGATCACCTGAGCTCAGGGGGTCAAAGCTGCAGTGAAGCCATGATTGTGCCACTGCAATCCAATCTGTGCATCAGGGTGAGACACTGACTCACAAAAAAAAGAAAAAAAAAAAAGAAAGAAAAAAAAGAGTATGGGCTCTGGACTCAGACTACTGAATTCAAAAGCACATATCCTATACACTAGCTTTGTAACTTGGACAAAACATTACATTATTTGTACCCATTTTACTCACCTGCAAAATGAGGATATAATATCTTAAATGAGATAACAAAGGTAAAATGCTTATCATTGGTACTTTTTTTCATGGTAACTGCTAAAAAAGAGTACTTTCATGGCCTACAGAATGAAACCACTCTTCAACATTTCCTAGTCTTCTTCCCTCATTTTTCTCCTGCCCAGGCTCTAGAAGACATCAGCTGTGGTCCTTGAGAACTCAGGCATTTCTCAGCCCAATGATGCCCTCTTCTAGCTCCCTTTCCTTCTCCAGGGAGAGAGATAGTAATTGGAAAACTCATCTCCAAGATACTGTCCCTGGGTTTCCTGTGCCCAGAGAAAAACACAGCTTGGGTTTCTGGGTGTCCCAATTCTTTACAGACTATCTCAGAGAAATGTTGTAAACAATAGGGTTCCTCATCATCATGGTTCATAAGCCTCTGGTGTGTACCTGATGGATGCAGGGTTCCTGTTGGAGGCTCCGGAGGGCAATGAGGGCAGCCTCCTTGACATTTGGCTGGGGGTCTCCACATGCCATATCTAGGAGCCGCTGGGGTACTTGGCACTGTACCAGTTCCTCCCCAAGTCCTTCAGGTCCCAAGTTGCCCAGAGCTGATGCAGCATTGCGCCGGATACCAGGCTGAGGATCTCCAAGTAGCTGGGTCATACTGGGTACCACAGCTGCCAGGGCAGGTCCCAGGGGACCAGCCTGATAGGCTGCATTGCCCACAGCAAAGCTGGCACTGCGCCGCACAACAGGATCTTTGTCTCCAAGCCCTAGCAGCAGAAGGTTGAGCAGGCCAGATTGGCTCTGCAGTGCTCCACGTAGGGCCATGTTGTGTTGGAGCAAGTGTCCCAGAAGCCCATAAGTGCGAGCCCGCACAGAATTCTCTGGATGGCCCAGGAGGCTGCGTAGAGGCCGATAGGATTCATCAGAGCCAGCTAGGAGGTCTTGGATAAAGGAGAAGTGGCTGGGAGACAGTGCCCGGGCTGTGTGGGCCAACAGGGAGAGAAGGTCAGAGGACAACAGTGGCTGGTCACTCAGAAGGGCAACTGAGAGGAACGAGATGACATTTCTAGGAGACGCAGCCACTGTCTTTACAAACTGGTTGAGAGAGGTAGAATCCGTGAGGGCCAGGCGTGTGAGGAGGCTGATGGGCAGTTCAACTTGTAGCAACTGAAGATGGTGGCAGCAGACCTGAGAGAATAGGGGGTGCAGGTAAAAGAGTTCAGGGGGAGGGAAAGTATACGACAGTTAGGTAAACAGGAGTTCAAAATCCAGGAGAGAAAAGCCAAGCTATGATGAGAAATGCCACAGAGAGCTGGAAGTCCTTCCCCACAGCATTCCATATGAGACACAGTGCAACTTAAGTGAGCAGGTTCTTTTCAAGGTCACCCCTTGCTCTGCTTTCAAAGATCCATTGCATAATGCTAAGAATTGCCAGAGATATGATTCCTGGCCAAGGAATTGAGTCTCCAGTGCCTAAATTAGGGCATTCTTCCCACTAAGCTCCAAAAGAACTAGATGAGGGGCTGAAGGAGAGAAGGAGGCACCAACTCAGCTCCAACCACATGCCTCTCTTCAGGCCTTAGTACTGTTTCCACTCTAACTCTTAGGTCAAGCCAGATGTTCCACTCTTACGAGTTCTAGGAGAACCCTGGAACCGTTGGGAAGTGAATTAGACGATACAAGGTTGGCTACCTTTTTTTCTCACCTTCATACCTAGATAGCTTCCCACATACCTGCAGCAGGTGGGCCGCAACTTCTGAGTCACTGAGGTTGGTCGTGATACCTATGAGAAGGTCAGCATCTACATCCATGGCAAAGGGGAAGCAGAGGAGCTGACAGACAGACAGCACCATAACAGGGAGAAACTCAGACCCATGAGGCCTAAGGAAAGGAATATAGAAGAACAGACTTGGTCTTCTCACTTACTCTTTCAAATTCTTCCCTCTCTCTTCTCAAAGTCCCTTTCCCAACTCCCCTTCTCCAATCTTAGCAACTCCTTAGGTTTCCAGCCTAATCCTTATCTCATTTCTTGCCTTATAGCATAATCTATCAGTGACTTCTCGCCTGTCTTTTCTTCCCTGCCTCCCCATTGCTGACCCTCTATTATCTTCCATTTTCCTTCCTCTAGCTCAAACTCACGCCTGGTCCAGTTGATGTAGGAAGCTGGGGCAAAGTAGATGCTTCAGGATGGACATAAGAATACTTCCACGCTGGGACAGGTAGCTCAGACATAACTGGGGCTCCTGGGTGAAGGTGGCCATGGCCAGGCTCAGCAGGGCTGCCATGCCTGGAAACACCAAGAATGGAGACCCAGTGGAACAGACAAGAGGCCCAGATGTCCTTGTTTCCCCACGGCTTCCAGGGCTATCACCTATTTCAGTCCCTTTCCATCTCAGAGCAGCTCTAGTGCAGACTCTGCCTCCTCTACCAAGGTAGAAACAAAAAAAATTTCTGTGAGTTAACTCAGATCTAGGTTGCCTCCTCTTGAAGAGGGACCAATATACTTCCACAAAGAATGTGACAGAAAGGTACCTTGAGGTGAGATAAGTGTCCAATCTGGCTCTGGGCTTGGTGTACTAGATAGTGATTGCTCCTCTTCCTGTGCAGATACCTCCTCAGGTAGCCTCAGGGCCATGGAGAAGCGGTGCCACAAAATGGTCCACATTTCTGAGCTAGCCACATTCCTAATCAGGCCAGCCTTTCCCTGCTGGAGACAAAAGTGAAAGAGGGTCAGTGAGGAGGCACAAGTCAGGAATCCAAATGCCTTTATTCATTCCTGTCCCTGACCTACAAAAAAAGGAAGTTCCAGAAATAATTTCTTCTGTTTTCCCATCTAGTAGTTTCCCCTGTCTTATTTAACTTTCTTATCACTTATTATTCTTTAAGCTTCTGACATCTCAACCCATGTGGATGCTTATTGAAAACCAGGGAATTCTTTTTTCCCCCAACTGAACCCCAAGGGATGCAGCTGAATAGTTTCTTTCAATGGGTCCATATTGGGAGCAGGTGGGGTAATTCTAAGGCTAACACAGGCACAGTAGTTGGAGAGGAGAGGCCATAAGTTGTTTCTTCACTCCTATTGCTCAGTGGCTCCCCAAAACACCCAGTTTCTCTCTCCTTACTTCACATCCATCCCAAGATGCACCTGTACCTGGGTGAGAAGCTGCAGCAGAAGAATGAGGAGGCCATCATAAAATCCATAATTACCAGGTGGAATCAGCCGAACCTGTCAGAGAGAACCAAGAAAAACATAGATTCCTGAGAAGGAGAGAGTGGCCTCTAAACTAAGGCAGGTCAGTGATAGTGCCATGGAGGGAACAGATTTAAGAGTCAATCAGAAGTTAGAACATACAGGACCGGGGAACCATTTGGATGGGGGAATAATGGAGAGAGGGAGCAGTCACTGAAGATCCCCAAAAGTTCTGACTTAGGCTTCTATGTGAATGTTAGTGCTATCACTAATTATATGACCTCTTTGAAGGTTAACTTCATCTAGAAAATGCAAATAAGTATTATTACATTTGGTGTGTCTATCTTTGGTGGGTTAACATATGTGAAGGTGCTTTACAAAGAACTCTTCGTTCATAAGGGATGACAATAACTTGACTATGAAGTCCATTCTTCTTTTTAAAAAATAGGGGAAATATGAGTTCCAAAGGGTCTAAAAAGGAAAGAGAGAAAAGGCCTAGAAAAGAAGAAAATAGAAAGAAGACTATGTAATGGGCTTAGTTCCTGAAGAACTCACAGGATGTCAGCTATCGTTTCCATTTCAGTTAAGAACAGTAGGAAAAGCAGAATGGAAACTGCAGTCAGTAGTGAGGAAACTACGCATTAGGAAGAACTTTGACAAGAACATGAGTTTCTGGAGGAGGGGACAGTAAAATCTCACTCCTCAGAAAACTCATGTTGGTCTCCCTTTCTCCTTTGTTTCCTCCCTCCCTCTCTAGAAGCCCCGCATAGTAAGAAGAAATCTGCTGGGCATGGCGGCTCATGCCTATAATCCCAGAACTTTGAGAGGCCGAGGTGAGAGGATTGCCTGAGTCCAGACCAGCCTGGGCAACTTGGCGAGACCTCATCTCTAAATTAGAAAATTAGCCAAGCGTGGTGGCTTGCACCTGGAGTTTCCAGCTACTTAGAAGGCTAAGGGATCGCCTGAGCCCAGGAGGTTGATGCTGCGGTGGCTGTGAGCATGCCACTGCACTCCAGCCTGGGCGACAGAGTGAGACTCCAACTCAAAAAATAAAAAAATAAAAATAAAAACTCTGTTTCACCAAAAGAAGAAATCTGAAGTCCTGACCAACCTGGGCTAGAGGGGCTTATTATCTGGTGCAGAAAGCTCAAAAAGGACCCCTTGATTCCTTTTCCGTTACTCAGTTTACTCTAGGCATGCTATCATTCAGTCTTTTCCCCCTGATGCAGCTCTAGTGTCTCACTCAGAGAAAATACCTTTCCTGAGAGGCCTCACCTCTGCAGGAGCAGACAAGGCATGTGTGGCTGCAGCCATCCATTCCATGGGCTGGAGGTCAAAGGTCACTCCTTGCTGACTAAGCTGAGCCAATAGACAGGCTGCTGCACTCTGTGGGAGAAGTTCAGAAAGAAAAAGAACGTCTGAATCTGAATGGTATTCAGGACAGGCAGAAGAGAATTTACGTCTCTGTCCTGGGTCAAAAGAATGCCTCCAGAAACAGCTGCAAATGGCATAGTGACTCCCCACTCCCAGAAGGCTAAAATGATAGAGGGAAAAGGGTAGGAGGATAAAGATTGAAAACTCACCACAAGAGAGACGATGTGTGAATGGGTAAAGAGAGCAGCAACCTCATTGCCTAGCTTCTCCATTCTGGAATAGATACAACAAGGAATGCAGCAGTATTAAAGGAGGCTGGTGCGCTTCACCTAGGATGCATGTCTACATCCAAGGCACAAAACTGATGGAAATCTAGGTCTGTTCTTTATAGAGAAAGCTTCACTCTCTCTGTCCCCACCCCTCCTAAAGATCGTCTTTAGGGTGCCATTCCCCATAGTCTTTGTCAAAGTTTGCTATGTGGGTAGAAGACTTCAGTGGAGAGACCTACTTTATGACTCACCCACAAGGCAGATCCTGGAGCCGAAAAACAAGAAGAGAGAAGAGGTAGAGTGTCACTTCAGTAGATTCTTCCCAATCCACTACTTTTACCTACAAAAGAAACCTAAGATATGAGAACTTCTGGTTAAGATGGTGGGGCCAACATGAAATACCCACCTGTGTTGCTGGCCTACCTTGCCCTGGACCAACATCAACAGTGACTCCAAGGCCAGAGGTTCTTGCCCTAGAAGATGGCACAGGCGCTCATTCACATGGCAGCAGGAGTAGAGAACCTGGGAGAGTGGGAAGGAGTCTGTCAATGAGGCAGAGAAGCCCCTGAGCTCCAAGATTGGAGGATTCAGCTGAAAATCAGGCTAGCCTCTCAACAGATCTGGTATCCACACTTGGGGGAATGAGAGAACTTCTGCCTCTTGATATGAGACAGTGAGATATGGATACTTCTCAGTGCTGCTGAAGATTGGCTAACAGTGGGATCATCACAGCTGAACATATTAAAAGCAGAAAAAAAGACCTCCGAGAGGGTCTCTCAATCAGTCTCTCTCTTTTGTCTCTCACTCAATTCCTATGTCTGTCTCTTGCCCTGTCCTGGGAGTTAAAAAAAAATCTGAGATGCTAGGAGTTATAAGAAGGAAGTACCTTGAGAAGGTGCAGGCATAGGATGGGATGCTGTAGGCCAGAGATGAGGAATGGTCTCAGCTGGCTGCTCTCTTCAGTCAGCAGATTTGCCAAATGCCAAGAGACCTATGGAGACATACCTAAAGAGTTGATCTTATCCCCATTACTACAATTTTCTTTCTCACGTGTCTCCAAATGATCAGGACTCTAAATCCTTTGCTAGTCACTCTTCCCGGGTTCACCAGCAACTTCAGATTCCATTCTATTCCCAGTCTTCATGGCCAGTGGAAAACCAAAAGTCAGAATCTAGTTTGGCCCTAGTGTAGGCAGGTACAGAGGAAAATGTTACTGGTCAACAGAGAACAGGGAAGATGAATCCTGAAGTCTTGAAGAAGCATCACTGGTAGCTTCAGATCAGTTACCCACCACCCGGGCAGTTTATCACTGGCTCTCTCCCTCACCAGTTGGCCACATCATGGGATTCTGACCACATCATGTTCTACAAGTGGCCCAAGCCCAGGGTGGGAGCATCTGTTTCTGGAAGTACTAAGTAAGGAGAGGTGTAAAGGCTTGTTTTCCTGCCTTTCTGAGAAATAGGGGCCAGCCTCCCTAACACCTCTGGCAGAAGGGCTGAGAGGAACAAGCAATTGCAGCTTAGACCTGCTCCTTGGCTTCCCAGCAGCCAGGCAGTCCCACAGGAGCAGTGCATATGGCTGCCAAAGCAGAGGAAATGGCTCCAGGAAGATCTTCATTCTGCTCTCGCAGGGGCTGGCTCACTTGTGGGGCTCCTATGGAGAAAGGCAAAGAACACAAGATGTGGTCTAGTTGTTTCTCTCAGATCCCCATTGATTCTTTCAGATCAGTTATTATTGAACAACCACTAAATGCCAAGAACTACCCTAGGTAATAACAATAGAGTAGAACCTGACCTATGCAACAAATAAGAGAACCTCCCTGCCCCACTGTGGTTACCTGGGGGCGTGTGGAAAGGGAGCTGTGGAACAGTCAAGCCATGAAGAAGCCCATCCAACACAACATGCCGTGTAGTCAGCAGGCTGGAGTAAAAGGCTTTGGAGATGGCCTGGCTGTTCCCATCCATGGCTTCACACAGGACAGTAAAGCACTAAAGGAGACAATTGCAGAGGTAGCATCAGGGCATCAGAAAACTGACCGGGCTTAGTCTAAAACCCAAGAATATCCTGAAAACCCAAGGAAAGAGGTTCAGGGGAATAGCTGTCTAATTCCAAGCATTCCTCACACAAAAAAAATGCATTAGAACTGCATTCATTCATGCTTCAAGGGCAAGAATTTTAGGTGTCAATCCTTTCATTCTGTGATCTGCTGCTTCCTGAATGATACTTCTCAAAGTGTTATCTGTGGACTATGAATATAAGAATTCCTAGGGATTCCTGGGTCCCTTCCAATCCAGTTCTACTGATTCAGAATTTCAGAAGGTGGGGTAATTATTCCGAACTCCCCATAAGAAGTACTGGCCAATAACATGAGTCACTGCTGGCCAAAATTTAGATTATATATTAAAAGCTTCCTTGGCTGGGCTCGGTGGCTCAGCCTGTAATCTCAGCACTTTGGGAGGCCAAGGTGAGTGGATTGCCTGAGCCTGCGGATTCGAGACCAGCCTGGGCAACTTGATGAGACCTCGTTTCTACAATAAAATCAAAAATTAGCCAGAAATGGTAGCGCACATCTGTAGTTCTGACGACTCGGAAGGCTGAGGCGGAAGGATCACCTGAGCCCAGAAGGTTGACGATGGGGCGGCTATGAGTGTGTGTGCCACTGCCCTCCAGCCTGGGTGATGGAGTGAGACTCCGACTCAAAAAAAAAAAAGTTTCCTGACTTAAAAGGGTAAGAGATATTAAAATAGGATCTCAGACTAGGGAATTTTGAATGGACTGCTAGCTGGAGGCAGGAATGTAATCCAGATCTATGTTCCCAATTACCAGTTTGAACAATGGTCGGGCAATTGTTTACTGCCTTGCACATATATGTTTCTCTTTAATTATCTCCTCTGAGACCAGTCAGAACTCAGGTATTTTCTCATTTAATCCTCCATTCTCTTGTCCCTCATCTCCTGAGTTTAAGGAAAGGGACTGCATAGTTTACTAGTCCTTAGGACAAACAAAGTTGGGAAATACTAGATGATGTGCAAGTTTCAAGAAGAAATACTTCTGTTTGTGGTCCCCTAAAATAGGCCAAACTGCTTAAACCTCTGGGCCTTTACATACACTGTTCTCTCTGCCTGGCATGTACTCTCTACTCTTCTGCCTCATCTACCTGACAAAATACCATGCATTCTTCAAATCCGAGCAGAGATTACTTCATTCTTCAAGATTTCTTCTATCACTCTCCAAATAGTATTAAGTACATCTTATTCAATGGTGCTCCTATATTTTACGCAAAGTTCTCAAGTACTTTTCATTGTACCTCTCCTCTATTAAACTATCCCTAGTCCCTTGAAGGCAGAAACTTTCTCCTATATGGCATATGGCACATAGCAAGAATTCAACAAATATCTTATATTAACTTGATCTGACCCAATACAGTCATAAGAAAGGGGATGGGAGAGACAAAGGGGAAGATAGGAGAGACAGAAATCTGGAAGTGGGAGCAGATTACCATAAGGCTGTCCCTCCGCAAAGTCTGATCAGAGCCATCTGGTTGGACCAGTAGTTTCCCTAATAGGTCCAGAAAGAGGTTGGCGGCCTCCTGAAACACCTGTAGACTAGGAAAAAATGAGCCCATGATTTCTTCTCTTCTTTCTACTAAAAGCCTGGATGTGGTTAATGAGTTAGTTTTGGGTAGGTAGGAAAATCTCCAAAAGAGACACATCAGAATGTTCCTCCCTTTCTTCCCCACTAAACACATACATGCATATTCATTGTCCCAAATACACATCTTCCAAGTCGCTTTGCCATTTTCTCTAGGTTATTCACATGTTAACCCTTCCATTCAGGACCATGGCGACTGCTGATTCCTAGAACCTGAAAGTCTTGGGGCAAAGTTGGAGGTGTCTTAGGGTCCGTAAGAGGACTCTGATGGGGGAAGGGCATCAGTTAATTCCTAAACCTGTAATAAATCACTGCTTCTTCTTACTTGGCCTCTTCCTAATGGGTAGGGAAAGGAGTAGAATCTGAAGCCAAACCGGTCAACAGTGCAAAAGCGCCTCTTATCCCACCTGTCACCTGTCTGGCTCCTCTCCAGATTAAAGGTGCATGCAAAGTAGGCCCGAATCACAGCTACCAGGTCCCGTAAGAAGGTCCCATACCAAGATTTCTGCCAAGTAAGAGGAGAGAGAGAGTTAAGGAAATGTGGGGGATGTAAACAAAGAATAGAAAAAGCAATAAAAAGGTGGGCACAGTGGTTCACACCTGTAATCCCAGCACTTTGGGAGGTTGAGGGGAGAGGATTGCCTGAGCTCAGGGGTTCAAGACCAGCCTAGGCAACTTGGTGAGACCTCATCTCTACAATAAATAAAAAATTAGCCAGGTGTGGTGGTGCATGCTTGTGGTTCCAGCTACTTGGAAGGCTGAGGTGGAAGAATTGCCTGAGCCCAGCAGGTCGAGGTTGCAGTGGCCATGAGTATGCCACTGCACTCCAGCCTGGGTGACAGAGTGAGACTCTGATTCAAAAAAAAAAAAAAAAAAAAAGAAGCCGGGCACGGTGGCTCAAGCCTGTAATCCCAGCACTTTGGGAGGCCGAGATGAGAGGACTGCCTGAGCCCACGGGTTCAAGCCCAGCCTGGAAACTTGGCGAGATTTCATCTCTACAATAAATCAAAGAATTAGCTGGGTGTGGTAGCACACGCCTGTAGTTCTGGCTACTTGGAAGGCTGAGGCGGAAGATTGCCTGAGCACAGCAGGTTGATGCTGGGGCAGCCGTGCCATGAGTGTGCCACTGCACTCCAGCCTGGGTGATGGAGTGAGACTCCAACTCAAAGAAAAAAAGAAACTCATATGGCAAGTTGATGCTGTAACTTTGTCAGTTGAATCTGAAAACAAAAACCCAAACCTTATATCCACAACCCATTTGTGAATAAGCCAGGTAAATCGACTTAAAAAAAAAAGTAATAAAAAAGATGTACACAGATCCAGTGAAGTTAACCAAACAGAAAGAGATGAGGGAACAGAAGTATGGGCAGAGAAAGAAGATCAAGAGGTAACAAAGTATCAGTCAATGGGCTATAAACAGCCTGGAAATGTGTCTTGTTTGGCCTGAATAGTATTTTTGGAGTATAGGAGCTTCTATTTTTCAATAAACTTCTTTTCTAAATTCCTTTAAATCACCCAAGAGTAATACTCATCAGCAAAATACAGCTTTCCAGTTGCCTTACCCTAGGCCCCATTAAACTGTTATTCTGATCCTGGAAGGGTTCCCCATCCTCTCAGCCCAGCTGCAGCAGAACACAGCATGGGGAAGTAGAGTTTTGGCTCCAAATACACTGAGTCACAATCCTAGCTCCTTCATTTATTGTCTTTGTGACCGTTTACAAATTAGTAATTGTGTAGGAGTTAATCTCCCAACTTTAGTACCCTGCTCTGTAAGATCCGGTCAATAAAGCCTAGGATCTAACATGTCTTTTTTTTTTTGAGTTGGAGTCTCACTCTGTCGCCCAGATTGGAGTGCGGTAGCCACTCTGAGCCACCGCAGCCTCAACCTGCTGGGCTCCGGCGATCCTTTCACCTCACCCTTCCAAGTAGCTGGAACTACAGGCGCGCGCTACCACATCCGGCTAATTTTTTAATTTATTGTAGAGATGAGGTCTCGCCAAGTTGCCCGGGCGGGTCTTGAACCTGCGGGCTCAGGCAATCCACTCACCTCAGCCTCCCAAAGGCGCGGGATTACAGGCTGAGCCACTGAGCCCGGCTGGATCTAACGTTTCAAAGCACAGTACTATAAATATTGGGAAATTACACATAAAATTCTGGATTTCTACCTTCCCCTAGAAAACTGGGAGACTTGGCAACACTGGGTCCATATTTTCATGTGGCAACAACGAGCTAGAGCTGAGAAGAGGATGCCCCATTTAGAGTGAGCGTGTGATCTCCAGGTTATCATATTCTCCATACTCGTATAGTCACACAGATAGCCCATTTCACTATTTGCCTGGCCCCAGAGGGCATTAGAGTTTGCATCAGTTTGCAACTGATGATCTTCTAACTAGAAAAAGGAAGAGAGAAAATAAAAGGCAGTCAGGCCCAATAGAGGTGGCAATCTGAAGGAAAGAAGTCCAAAGAAAAGAGCCTTCTGTCAGTCTTCAGAGGCTCCTGGCCTAATGCTTACCTGCTGGATACTGTTGTTCTCCTGACTGTGCCTGAGTAGACTGAGCAGCAGCCCAGGCAGACCTGCCTCCTGGCAGAAGGAATACAAGGGAGCAGAGTCACTACAGCTGGACAGAAGACTGCTCAGGACCCGAAGTGCAGGGAGGATGTTGGAAGCACCCTCCAGGATGCCTTTCAGGATCTGGGAGACGTGAGAGGAAGAGGTAGAGATTGATATTATAAGAGATAAAAGGAGAGCCACACATATCAAGTATTTCCAAGGAGCTGGCAAAGCAGACCAAATGTTTGCATTCCATTCTTTGTGAGTCTAAGGCCCAGAGAAGGAAAGCAAACAGGGGAACTATACCAGAGAAGAGGACTTTAGATGGTCAGGATCTCCCTGACATAGAACATCAGTGACAAAGGGAAAGGGGACCTCCCCTCAGGATTTCTCTGACTCAGTGCCTTTTCCATCTTTCCATCTGCTCCCTCTCTTCTACAGCGCTTCACCTTAAAAGCAACACACACACACACACATTCTCTCTCTCTCTCTCTCTCTCTCTCTCTCTCTCTCTCTCTCTCTTCCTCTCTTACTTCTGAAAATTAAAAACAATGGACACAAAACAATGTTATTCAACTACAGAGAGATAAAACAACATTATTCAACTATGGCCCACAGACCAAATCCAGCCTAACATTTATTTGTATACAGCCTGCAAAGTTAAGGACAGTATTGTGTTTTTAAATGTTTATTCTTCAGAATAAGAACATTTATTCCAAGTATTTATAATATGCCACTCGCTGTCCTAAATCTTGGCTTTTATTTGCTCATTAATCTATAAAACAATGCTGTGAAGTAAATAAGATTACCCATTTTATAGATGAGGAAACTGAAGTTTCTAGATAGGTTAAGTTAGTAATCAAAGATCAAAAAGATAGTAACATGTTAAGCTAAAATTCCAACCCAGGGAGTCTTATCCCAAAGGCAGAGCTTTTAACTTGCTTCTTCATATCAAAAGTTATCCAGGCAGCCGGGTGCAGTGGCTCACACCTGCAATTCCAGCACTTTGGGAGGTGGAGGCGAGAGGCTTGTCTGAGCCTAGGGATTCAAGACCAGTCTGGGCAACTTGGCAAGACCTCATCTCTATAATAAATCAAAAAACTATCTGAGTGTGGTGGTGCACGCCTACAGTTCCAGCTACTTGGAAGGTTGAGGTGGAAGAATCACCTGAGCCCAGTTGGTCGAGGCTGCGGTGGCCATGAGCAAGCCACTGCATTCCAGCCTGGGAGACAGAGTGAGACTCTGACTCAAAAAAAAAAGTTATCCAAGTTGGGTGCAGTGGCTCATGCCTATAATCCTAGTACCTTGGGAGCCTGGAGAACAGCTTGAGGCCAGGAGTTTGAGACCAGCCTGGGCAACACAGTGAGACCTCATCTCTACAAAAAAAATTTTTTTAATTAGCTGGGGTGAGGTGGTGCATGCCTGTGGTCCCAGCTACTCTGGAGGCTGAGGTGGGAGGTTCACTTGAGCCCAGCAGGGCAAGGCTGCAGTGAGCCATGATCATGTCACTGTACTCCAGCCTGGGCGACAGAGTGAGACCCCGACTCAAAAAAAAAGGTTATCCAACACTAGGAGGACAATGTGTTACTGCCAAAAGACAAGTGCAAGGTGCCAAGGTCATTCAATGAGTGTAGAACATTTTTTTCAACAAATGGTGCTAGGACAATTGTACATCTATATGCAAAGAGATGAACTGAGATCCTTACCATATAGTATATACAAAAATTAACTCAAAATGGGTCATAAACCTAAATGTAAGAACTAAAACTATAAAACTTTCAGAAGAAAATCATAAGAGAAAATCCCCAAGATCTTGAGTTTGGAAAAGATTTCTTATATAAAACACCAAAAACATAAAGGAAAAAAATGGTATCTGAATTTCATTAAAAATTCAAAATCTTTGTGTTTCAAAAGACACTCTTATGAGATGAGAACTAAAAGACAAACCACAGACTGGGAGAAAATATTTGCAAATCACCTATTTAATAAAGGTCTTATATTGAGAATATACAAAAAAATCTTACAACTCAGAAGACAAACCACCTAATTAAAAAAATGAATTAAAGATTTTCACGAAACACTTATATACAAGTGACTAATAAGCCATGAAAAGATGTTCAACATTCATTAAATCAAATTAAATCAAATTAAATTAAAATGACAATGAGATACTCTTTCACACTTATTAGAACGGCTACAATCAAATGATACATGTTGACAAGGATGTGGAGAAATAAGTTGCAGTTGGAAATGTAAAATGGTACAGCCACTCTGAAAAATAGTTCAGCAGTTTCTTAAGATTTTACTGTATTTTATTTTTTTTAGAGACAGGGTCTCACTCTGCTACTCAGGCTGGAGTGCAGCAGCACCATCATAGCTCAATGCAGCCTCAAACTCCTGGGCTCAAGTGATCCTCCTACCTCAGCCTCCTGAGTAGCTGGGACTACAGGTGTGAGCCACCACACCTGGATATTTTTTAAATTTTTTGTAAAGACGGAGTCTTGGTGTGTTTGTTGCCCAGGCTGGTCTTGAACTCCTTGCCTCAAGTGATCCTCTTGCCTCGGCCTCCCAAAGGGCTAAGATTACAGGCGTGAATCACTGCATCCAGCCTCTTAAATATTAAATATAAATTTACCATATGACCCAGCAATTCCACTCCTAGGAAACTACCCAAGAGAAAAGAAAACATATGTCTATACATAGACTTGCTTGTGAATGTTTATAGTAGCATTATGCATAAAAGCTAAAAAGTGGAAACAACCCAATGTCCACCAACTGGTAAACAAAATGTGATATATCCTTATAATGAAATACTAATAAGCAATATAAAGGAATAAAAGATTGATACATGTTACATCATAAATAAGCCTCAAAAACATCATGCTAAGTGAAAGATGCCAGTCACAATGACTGTATATTGTACAATATTTCAATAATATGAAATGTCCACAAAAGGCAAATCTCTGAAACACAAAATAGATTAGTTAGTTGCCTAGGACTGGGAATGAAGATTAACTGTAAGTAGGTATGAAGGATCTTATTGGGGTGATTAATATGTTCTAAAACTGGACTATAGTGATAGTTTCACAACTTGGCAAATTTACTAAAAATCACTGATTGTACATCAAAAAAGAGTAAATTTTACACATAAATTATACCTTAATAAAGTGATACAAACACTATAGTTTGGTAAGTTTCCAGGAAGTAACAACACTGTATTTCAGAGAGGCAAGTAAGGATATGTAGGAGAAAACACTAACTTTGAATGCTTATTAACCAAAATGTTATCCCTCCAAAAAAGAATCTTCTTCTCATTACTATACCTGTAGTACAAAATAGTGCATGCTCAATTATTAAATTTATATTTTTAATTGTATCAATAACATTTTTGTTTAAATGTATTTTCCCTTAGTATTTAAGCACTTACATAGTATCTATCATTTTTGCCTCTTGACACACAATGCCTAAAATATTTACCTTCTGAAAAAGTTTGTTGATTCCTGTTCTACAAAAATATTCTTCTCTTCAGAAAGAGAAACTTAAGGCCTGCTCTCTCTGTGCTACTAAAGTAGGTTAGCAAACCTCCTCAAACTAAGGAGATAGACTGGAAGAATAAGAAAAGAACACTTTCCCTTTAAGTTATTTTAATGCTTCGTCTGTGAAAAAAGTTTCAAATCCCATCCACAGTGTCCTTCTGCCCATTACCTGCTCTCCAGTCTCATGCAGCTGATTCTGGATGCGCTGGCAGAAGCCAGGATTGCACAGCAGGGTGAGAGGGGCCTTCAGTTGAATGGGTACAGACGCAGCAATCTCTAGTAGGTGTTGCCACTCATCATCGCTGTCTGGCTCCTGAGGCAGAGAGGAGTGAAAGGGTCAGAAGGAACATGTAAGTCCAAGGATACTAGCTCCCAATCTGGGATTGGAAACCCTAAGGAATCATGAAGTAACTGCAGGAAGTTTAGCACAGATGTATTTCTTCAGTCACTAGTTTAAAAGGCTACTGCTGGCATGCCAGGAGTGGCGACTCATGCCTGTAATCTCAACACTGAGAGGCTGAAGCAGGAGGACTGCTTGAGCCTAGGAGTTTGAGACCAGCCTAGGCAACATAGTGAGACTCTGACTCTACAAAAAATAAAAAAAATTAGCCAGACATGGTGGTACACACCAGTAGGTCCAGCTACTCGGGAGGCTGAGAAGGGAGGATTGCTTGCGCCCAGGAGTTCAAGGCTGTGATGAGCTGTAATTATGCCACTGCACTCCAGTCTAGGTGACAGAGTGAAACCTCAAACTCAAAAAAAAAAAAAGCTACAGCCGGTAGTATGTGAGGGGTCTTGAAAAGTCTCTCAGGGAACACTTGTATGCATGCACAAAGTGATACCCTGAAAGATGTCCACTACAGCATGGTTTGTAATAAAAAGGAAATATCATAAAGTCAGTCACTAAGGTAATAATAAACCATGGGGCATCTTTGTTAGAAAATACTATGAGGTCATTAAAAAGATCACTTACACAGTAATCCTACCAAAAATGTGTAACTTAAATCTAATTATGAGGAAATATCAATTGAAGAACCACCTGTAAAATAACTGACGCATGCACTTCTCAAAATTGCCAGTCATAAATAGGAACCATTCTAGATTAAAAGAGACCAACAAGTTACAAAACTAAATGCAATGTGTAATACTGGATTGGACTGCAGAGTAGAAAAAAAAAATTTTACTAGGCCGGTGCAGTGGTTCACACCTATAATCCCAGCATTTTGGGAGGCCGAGGTGAGAGGATTGCCTGAGCCCACAGGTTGGAGACCAGCCTGGCAACTTGGTGAGACCTCATCTCTACAAAAATTAAAAGATTAGCTGGGCGTGGCGGCACATGCCCGTGGTTCCAGCTACTTGGAGGGCTGAGGCAGAATGATCACCTGAGCCCAGAAGGTTGAGGAGGGTGTGGTGGCCATGAGTGTGCCACTGCACTCCAGCCTGGGCGACAGAGTGAGACTCCAACTCAACAACAACAAAAGATTTTAATAAAGTACATTACTGGCCAGGTGCAGCGGCTCATACCTATAACCTCAGCACTTTGGGAGGCGAGAGGATTGCCTGAGCTCAGGGGTTCAAGACCAGCCTGAGCAATACAGTGAGACCTCATCTCTACAATGAATCAGAAAATTACCCAGGCGTGGTGGCACATGCCTGTGATTCCAGCTGCTTGGAAGGCTTTGGCAGAAGGATTGCCTGAGCCCAGAAGGTCGAGGCTGCTGTGGCCATGCGTATGCCACTGCACTGCAGTCTGGGTGACAGAGTGAGACTCCAACTCAGATAAATAAATAAATAAAGTACATTACTGAAGCAATTACAAAATGTGAATATGAATTGTAGATTAGTTTATTATCTATTTGTTATTATTATAACTGTATTATATCAGTAAAGATCAGCATATTCAGGGTGGTATGACCATAGACATAACTGTATTGTATCAATGTTAAGTTCCTGACTTTAATAACTGTACTGTGGTAGTACAAGTGAAGAACTTGGTTCTTAAGAAATATTCACTGAAGTATTTAGGGGTAAAGGGGCATGTCTGCAACTTATCCTAAAATTATTCAGAAAGATGACATGTTCATATATACACAGAGAGAATTATAAAGCAAATATGACCAAATTTTAACAAATGATAAATCTGAATAAAAGTGTTGCTATGGCGGGCTCGGTGGCTCAGCCTGTAATCCCAGCACTTTGGGAAGCCAAGACGAGTGGATTGCCTGAACCCGTGGGTTCGAGACCCGCCCAGGCAACTTGGTGAGACTTTGTCTCTACAATAAATAAAAAAATTAGCCGGGCATGGTAGCGTGCACCTGTAGTTCCAGCTACTTGGAAGGCTGAGGCGGAAGGATCGCCGGAGCCCAGCAGGTCGAGGCTGCAGTGGCCAAGAGTATGCCACTGCACTCCAGTCTGGGTGACGGAGTGAGACTCCAACTCAAAAAAAGTGTTGGTATGGTGTGAAGTTTTTGTCCTCTCCAAAACTCATGTTGGAAATTTAATCCCCACTGTAAGTGCTGGGAGGTAGGGCCTAATGGGAGGTGTTTGAGTAATGAGGGTTCTGCCCTCATGAATGAACTGATGTTATAAAAAGGGTTTGTGGGAGTGAGTTCACTGTCTTCTGCAATGTGAGGACATAGCAATTCCTCTCTTCCCAATGACTTGTATATTCAAGGTGCCATCTTGTAGACTAAGCCCTAACCTGCCAGCACCTTAACCTTAGACTTCCAAGCCTCCAGAACTGTAAGAAATACATTTCTGTTCATTATAAAATACTGTTTCAAGTATTCTGTTATAGCAGCACAAAACAGACTAAGACAAGAGTATACAGGAATTCTTTGTGATATTCTCACTAATATTCTTTAAATTTGAAATTACTTAAAATAAAAAGTAAAATCCCTTAAAAAACCACAAAATATTTAGTTAAAACTACATGCTGCAGTGTAGAAAGACCCCCAAAACAGATTATATAGTAATAGAGGCATAAGGCAAAACATACTATAAGCTCAGTAATGTAAAAACAACCCAACTTTATATTTCAATGTGTGCAAATACACATATGTGAAAGTACAGAAAGTTTGGAAGAAAACAGACTAATAAGAGTGGTCACCTTGGGGATTGAGGTAAGTTTTAAGAAGGACTTTCATTTTTACCTATGTATTCCAATTTTATTTATTTATGTTTTTATGTGTGTAGGTATGTATGTAGGTATGTATGTATTTATGTTTGAGTCAGAGTCTCACTGTGTTGCCTAGGCTGGAATGCAGTGGCATACTCACAGCCATGGCATCCTTGACCTGCTGTTGGGCTTAGGCAAGGCTTCCAAGTAGCTAGAACCACAGGTATAAGCCACCCTGCCTGGCTAATTTTCAATTTTTTTTTTTTAGCTGGGTTTGTTTTTTTTTTTTCAGTTTTTCTGTTACGCAGACTGGAGTGCAATAGCACCATCGTGGCTCATAGCAGCCTCAAATTCCTGGGCTCAAGGAATCCTCCCACCCCAACTCAACCTTTCGAGTAGCTGGGACTACAGGCATGTACCACCACACCCAGTTAATTTTTTAATTTTTTTTTGTAGAGATGGGGTCGCCCTTTGTTGCCTATCCTGGTCTCAAATGCCTGGGCTCAAGTAATCCTCACCTCAGCCTCCCAAAATGCTGGGATTATAGATATAAGCCACTACGCTCAGCCCTCAATTTTTAATAATTACATTTTCAGATACTGTTCAATTTAAGTCTATAATGAATAATAAGGTGCTATGTGTATATATATATATACATTAGTGGAGTCAAAGTCTCACTCTGTTGTCCAGGCTGGAGTGCAGTGGCACACTCACAGTCACTGCAGCCTCGATCTGCCGGACTCCGGTGATCCCTCTGCCTCAGCCTTCCATGTAGCTGGAAATACAGACATGCGCCGCCACACCTGACTAATTTTTCTTGATTTACTGTAGATATGAGGTCTCACCAAGTTGCCCAGGCTGGTCTTGAACCCCTGGGCTCAGGCAATCCTCTCATCTCAGCCTCCCAAAGTGCTGGGATTATAAACGTGAGCCACTGCACCCAGGCTGGTGACTTTTTTTTTTTTAACACAAAGGGAGTTTATACTTCGAGAGCTGGAAATCACTGTTGTAGAAAAACATCTGCCTAGACTCAATATCATGGCAGGAACAAGGCCAAGAAGAACCCTTAGGGCTTACCTCATTTTCTCGGTCCACTGCATCAATGCTAGGCTGGTCCAGCACCTCTGGCCTCAGTTCTAGGAATGCTTGTTTACAATGTGTGATCTGGTTTTCCCTGTCAGAGGAAGCCAGGGAATAGGATGAGTTCCAGACCTGTGAGTCTTAGAGTTAATTAACTTGTCCCTCCCTCTAGGTACAGGATAGGAATGAGAAACAAGCCATATAGGATGGGACAGAGGAGACTTCCTTCTGGGATACAGGATATGGCCAACATAGGGTATGTTGACCACTACACAAATATCCTTGACTGCCCTCACACTTTAGATCTTATTCTCAAATCTACGAGTTGCAGTTTTTACCTATAGTTCTCAATTGAAACAATCTTTGCTTTTGGATGGATACAATCCTTTCCCTCTCAGCAGAAGTACAATTGAGGCATAAAGAAAAGAAACTCAAGCTGGGCTCAGTGGCTCAGCCTGTAATCCCGTGCCTTGGGAGGCTGAGGTGAGTGGACTGCTTGAGTCCGCAGGTTTGAGACCCGCCTGGGCAACTTGGTGAGACCTCATCTCTACAATAAATCAAAAAATTAGCCGGGCGTGGTAACGCACGCCTGTAATTCCAGCTACCTGGAAGGCTGAGGCGGAAGGATCACCAGAGCCCAGCAGGTCGAGGCTGCGGTGGCCGGGAGTGGCCACTGCACTCCAGTCTGGGCGACAGAGTGAGACTCCAA
>CAUYQG010178124.1:0-12050 GCA_963574415.1 Tarsius wallacei | reverse complement strand
CCGGGCTCGGTGGCTCAGCCTGTAATCCCACGCCTTTGGGAGGCTGAGGTGAGTGGATTGCCTGAGCCCACGGGTTCGAGACCCACCTGGGCAGCTTGGCAAGACCTCATCTCCACAGTAAATCAAAAATTAGCCAGGCGTGGGAGCGCGCGCCTGTAGTTCCAGCTACTTGGAAGGCTGAGGCGGAAGGATCGCGGAGCCCAGCAGGTCGAGGCTGCGGTGGCCGGGAGCGGCCACTGCACTCCAGTCTGGGCGACAGTGAGACTCTAACTCAAAAAAAAAAAAAAAAGGATGCTTAGTAGGACAATAGCCACGTTGTTAAATATAAATTAGCACATTATAAGAGACTTAACATTTGTTGTTTATAAATTGCATAATGAGAAACTTTTAATAAACACTGTATAGCTGATACTATTTTTAAAAACAGCCTCATGGCCAATTATATTTTATGTTTATATTAATTCTTAATTTTTAAAATAGAATGAATTAACTCTTAATGTTTAAAATAAAAGTTTTATTTCTTGTGTCAGCTATTAAATATATGCACGATAGCTTAAAGAGAACTAAGAAGATACATAGGTTTGCTATTAACTAAGTTCTATGTGTGAATCTCTTTTTGATAAGGAAGTCTAATGAACTGACTATAATTCTAACAGCCTGTGTCAGTGCACCCTTCTATGAGTTCATTCCTCAGGTAATTAATTTGTGGAACAATTTCTTGGAGAGACTTTTCTCCTCCTAGCATTAATTGACTTTCTTCATTCTACAGAATGGTCAGCATAAGCCACCCCCACTCTTTCAGGAGCACTTATAATTCAAGATTACAGAAAAATGTACTCAAAAATATATATAATGAAAAAAAGTACATATATAGACACACAGATTATGGCCACTGAAAAGTCCACTGAGAAAACTTGGTGTTTATCAAATCTCAGACGGCTGCCATGACAGGGACTCACTCCCCCTTTCCTGGTGCCCCTCAGAAGTCTTGGCCCTGTGTGATGCTTCCAGAACCCCTGTTCTACACTGCCAGAAATTCATCCTAGAAAACTGAGTTCAAAGCATTGCTTCAATCATTCTGACTGCCTCAGTGCTTGGATGTGTTGCTAATTGCATTCCCTAAAGTTTGTTCTCTATTACATAGAACACATCAAAAGCCACTTAAAAGGAAAAAGAGAGAGAAACTCTCCAGTCCTCCTGCTAGGACTGTTAATTTTTCTCAGTGCCTTTTTCTACTTCATCACTTCTCATCTCCTGAGAAAGCAAAGGAAAGAAAAAGTTCTCTCCACTGTGAACTGTTGGGGCAAGTTTCAAAACCTGGCTAGGTCTCCCCCTGGTGACCAAGTCAATTCATTTCTTCTGTGATACTTCTGTTTTTATATTTATTTCCTACAGTGCAGAAGGTAGATATTTTTCAGAATATGAAACCTAGACTAAATTCTTTATTCAAAATGTTATAGAATTCGTATGTACATTATTAATGAGAATCCAGATGACACAGCAAATTAATACCACAGTTATAGCACTAGGACGTAAGTCATAATAAACTCCAAAAAAAAAAACCCAAAGAAGTTCTGAATTATCAGTGACTTGTTATGTGGATGAAATCATAACTGTCATAACAGCTAAATTCTGAAAATAATTCTCCCAAAAATATTGCCAGATAGATATGATTATTCATTGTTTATTTTACTATGTATTATTTACTTATAGCAGTGCAAGAAACTGAGGCTCAGCGAGGCTAGTAAAAGGTAAACCCGGGATTTTAATTGTACCTATCTGATTTCTGAATCTTTGCACTCCACTGCGCTGTGTTTACCTAACATTTCATGCCTCTCTCCTCTCTGGCCTCCCACTGTGCACGTGCTGATTCTAGCTGGGGACGTTGACCCAGACTGCATGTTTCGGGGTATTTTTTTATTCTAATAATTCCTGTTTTCTTATCAATGGATAATGAAAATGTGACACACACACAGAGAAACACACACCATGGAATACTATTCAGCAATAAAAAAGAATGAAATAGTATCTTTTACAGCAACTTGGATGAATTGGAGACCATTATAATTTTGAGGGGGCATGAGAAAGTAGGAATTTATTGAGAAGACAGGAAAGCTCCTGGCATCAGGAGGGGTCTGGAAGGGTTGCCCAGAGACCACCATTGTAAGTAAACTAAGGCAGGAATAGAAAACCAAACACCACGTGTTCTCACTTGTAAGTGGGAGCTAAGCTAAGGATATGCAAAGTCATATAGAAAGCTATAATGGACATTGGAGACTCAGAGGCGGGAGGGTGGAAAGGGGTGCAGGGATAAAAAAATTACCAATTGGGTACAACGTGCACAGGTAGGGGTGGTGGGTACACTTAAAGCCTAGACTTCTTTGCCATTATACAATGCATCTATGTCATCAAAAACTATTTGTACCCCCTAAAGCTATTGAAATAAAATACTATTAAGTCCTATGTATTCTTTAATCTTATTTTAGTTGTTGCCTCCTCAAGGCAGTCTTCACTCAGCCCTAGGTTCCCATCTTGTGTAGAATCATGTGCTATCTCCTACATCTATCATAATTCAAATAAAATAAAAAGGAATATGAATGTGGTCTACCTCCACTACCTCCTGTGTCCCTCTGATTTAAGTTCCATAAAGAGAAGAACCTTGCACAACATAGGTAATCCACAAATGTTTGTTGGATGAATGAGTGAATGAATGAAGTGAGCAAACCTCACTCAAGCAAGTTGTTTCAAACGCCAGCTTTTGTCACCCCCACTTAGCCTAAAATTCGGATGCCCACGTTTCTGATACTGATCTAATGACTTTAGTCTGATCCTGATTTCTGACTGCATCCTTGATCTAGTGTTGGCATCTTGGGCCTGGGGTATCATAGAGATAGCTCTTTCTTCTTTACTGGAAGTAAAGAAACTTCTTCCCATGTCATGGTAAGTGCCATTAAACTCATAGGAGAAAAAAAATGAGAGGGTCCCCATCTTTAGGGTTGCTCCCTAGAAACAACTCTCCCCAAAGAGCCTTTAAAAATATATTTACTTTATAACCCAATACCTTTTGAGAAATCCATCTGTTCTACTGATCAAGAAACATGCAGTTGGAGGGAAAATAGCTCACATAAATCTTTAAGGTACAGCTCCCTTAATGGATTAGTACCTGGTAGATTATTTGACACTAGTGGTAATATGCTACACACTTCCTTATGTGGAGAAGAAGGCACAACATTTTCCATTTTATTTCAGAACTATTTTATAAATATTTTAAAGCTATGAAAACAATACTACTTATGAAACATAACATAGAGTGGTTACTTTTGATCCTATTAGCACATGCAGTATTTGAAAACAAAAGATTTTCAACATATTCACATGACTGAAAATATCTTGCAAATCTATGCTTACTTTATGCATTTTACTAACTACCTTGCAACTATAGGCTGTGATTTGCAACAATGCTTAGAATAAGCTGTTTTATTAGTTCAGTGACCCAGTAAGAGTATATATATATATAAAGCACATACATGAGAATGTTTATGGTGGTGATTAATTACAGAGAATGGCAGTTCAGAAGCACATAAATGAAAAAGTGAATAACATATTCCATTATTAACATTCCTCTGTGAAGTGGGGGGATGGAGAGAAAGCGGAACAATGGAGTGCAGGGAAGTTGGGTCAGACAAGTGATAAATCAGTTGTAGAGAAATAGGGAGGGAATTATCATGAGCATTAAGCCACCATTCTAATGCGATGAATGCAGAATAATAATACTGTTATTTGTAATTATAATGATGTACTTATAAATTATAGATCAATTCAGAAAGCAGCACTTTTATATTTTTAAATAAACGTAGACAGTATATCCACAACAATAATGAAAGAGTGCATATTAAGCCTCAATGGAATCTTAAAACCTAAAATACAGTTCTCTATATGAATACAAGGTGGGAAGTATTCCCACCTTTTCCATAAGACAAAGATTCATTTCACTGAATTTCCTTAACTAGCACATAACAATTCACTTGCTCCTTTATCTCTGAATGTCAGCTAGGAAGTCCAACAATGACACTATACATGGAATAAAACAACCAAGACTTGGAAAAACACCTCCGATTTCCTGTGAATGAAGCAAGTAATGTGATGATTTTGCCCTCAGCCCTACCATTTTCAGGTTATCTTTTATCTTCCCGATTAGATTCTAAGCTTCTTAAAAACTAGATCTTATTTGTGTTTGTATTTCCTATGATACAGCTGACAATGCCATGTGCATGGTAGATATTTGGCAATTATTTTTAATGATACTTTTAGAGGCAGGTCTATTTTGTGCTTTAGAACAAAAAAGAGTTGGAAGGATCGTATGAAAGAAAAATCTAGTATCCTGGATGCCGGTCAGTATCACCTCTGTAGTTTTAAAAATATACAGATTCCTTGGCACAATATCAGATCTTAAATTCAGCATCTCTGGAGTAAGGACTTGAATCTCAACCTTGAATGTATAACCTAGGTAATTTTAATGTGCAGCTGAGAATGAGAACCGTTGGTCTGATACTTAATATTTTTTTTCCCTAGCCTGGTGTGCCATAAATTAGTGCAATAAATGACACCTTCTTTTTTATATTTCTCAAAGTGTATATATAGTATAAATACATATATATATAGCATATCTCATTTGAGCGACACATATTCAACAAATTGCATTCATTAAATATGTGTCCAACAAATTGTTACATTGGTGGAAAATTGACTTGGGCGACTCCCTTCATAATCGATTTATTTCCTTCTAGACAGAGTCCCCATCCAGCAAAAGTCCTCTTGCACATTATGCTGCCTGTGCATATCCCATGACCTCTGATAAGAACAAGGGAAGGCCAGCCAATAGTCATGGGCAGATGGACCAGTGTTTGAAACTTGGTCTCCATGACACACCCAAGCAAAGAGCAGACCTTTCCTCTGCCCCAAACCCTCTCTAATCAATTTGTTCACAGATGGAAAAAGAAAGGAAAGAGGTTACTGCTTTTCAGACTAACATGACTGAGGTTAAAACTTGCCAGTCAATGGAATTAGTGTTCCCAAAGCAGTATTGCATAGACACAGTTGCCAGTGCAGATATTGGCAGGAATTGTATCTTTTTCAGTCAAATCACATCACAATGAAAAGAGGCTTGACAAAGAGGTCAAATGCTGGAAAAGCTCAGGACAGGTTTTTCTCCATACAGTTAAGACAAGGCTGCAATGTGTTGCTGCTCGGGTTCTATACAGTACAAGGTCATCACACCTAATGGGACATCAGAATTTTTTATTTTTATGATTACAGTTTAATGGACTCCAGAGATGGCTATTTATTTATTTATTATAATAATTTTTTTTGGCAGATAGCGGCAAAATATCTTGTTCTAATATGATCAATGTGTGCCATTCTACTTTAACTTACAAAAATGGGCCAGGTGCTGTGGCTCAGGTGTGTAATACCAACACCTTGAAAGACCAAAGTAAGAGAACCATTTGAAGCCAGGAGTTTGAGACTAGCCTGGGCAACATGGAGAGATCCCATTTCTCTTTATTTTTTTATTTTTTATTTTAAAGATGTGGGGTACAATTCAGGATTAGGTAGATAAGTGGTCATTGTACAGGTAAAGTTTGGGCCTCCCTTTGGGCCCCACTTTACCTTGTTTGAGACCAGGTACATTTATTGATGACCAGGTACATTTATTGTGTCCCACCCCTCACCCTTGGCAGTATCTAACTACTGCCAATCCCTTTCTTATAGTATTATGATAAATATTCAAGGTTTGCTTATGAGTGAGAACATGTGATACTCCGTTCTTTGTTTCTGTGGCAGATCACTGAGTATGATAGACTCTATATCAATCCAAGTTGCTGCAAAGTCCATAATTTTGTGCTTCATTATGGCTGTGTAATATTTCATTGTGTATATGTACCACATTTTAAAAATCCAGTTTACTTTTGATGGGCAGCACGTTTGGTTCCATGTTTTTGCTATTGTGAATAATTCTATAATAAACATGCGTGTGCAGGTGTCTTTTTTTATAGAATGAGTTGTGTTCCTCTTGTTATATTCCCAGAAGAGAGGTTGCTGGGTCATATGGAAAACTGATTTTTAGGTCTTTTAGGAATTGCCATACTGTTTTCCACAGAGGTTGTATCAGTTTACACTCCCACCAACAGCGTAGAAGCATTCCCTTTTCCCTGCATCTTCTCCAGCATCTGTTATTTGAGTTACTGATGATGGCTATCTTGATTGGAGTTAGGTGGTATTTCAGTGTAGTTTTGCATTTCTTTGATGACTAATGAGACTGAGCATTTTTTCATGTATCTGTTGGCTGCTCATATGTCTTCTTTTGAGAAGTGTCTGTTCATATCTTTTGCCCACTTTGTAATGGGTTTGTTGTTTTTTTCTTTTCAGCACATTTGAGTTCCTTGTAGATCCTGTATGTTAGGCCTTTGTCAGATATATAGTTGGCAAATATTTTTTTCCAATTCTGTGGGCTGTCTCCCTGCTCTCTTGATGTTTTCTTTTGCTTTGCAGAAGCTTTTCAGTTTGATGAGTTTTCACTTGTCTATCTTATCTCTTCTGGCATGGGCATTTGGAATTTTGATCAGGAATTGGCTGCCTATTCCAATTTCTGTAAGTGTGTCTCCAGAAATTTCTAAGATTCTTATAGTTTGAGGTTTTAAGTTTAGGTCTTTGATCCATTCAGAGCTGGGTTTTGTGAATGGTGATAGGTAGGGGTCCTGTTTCAATCTTCTGCATGTGGTCAATCAGTTTTCCCAGCACCATTTACTGAATAGGTTCTCCTCTCCCCAGTGGTTGTTGGTGGAGGCTTTGTTGAAGATGAGTTGGTTGAGAAATTGAGGTTTTGTTTCTGTGATCTCTATTCTGTTCTATTGGTCTATATTCCTGTTCCGTATCAGTAGCAGGCTGTTTTGATTATTATAGCCTTATAGTAAAGTTTAAAGTCTGAGAGTGTGATATCTTCCACTTTGTTTCTTTTGCTGAGGATTGTTTTGGCTATTCGTGGTCTTTTATGTTTCCGTATGAATTTCCGTATTGTTGTTTCCAGGCTCAAGAAGAATGAATGGTGTTGGTAATTAAATGGGTATTGCGTTGAATCTGCAGATTGCCTTTGGTAGGATGGATATCTTAACAATGTTGATTCTTCCAAACCATGAGCATGGAGTATTTTTCCATTTGTTTGTGTCTTCTTTGATTTCTTTGAGCAGTGTTTTGTAGCTAATTTTAAAATTAACTGAACGTGATTGGGAGGCTGATGTGGGAAGATCTTTTGAGCCCAGGAATTTGAGGCTGCAGTGAGCTATGATTTCATCACTGCACTCCAGTCTAGGCAACACAGCAAGACCAGATCTCTAAAAAGAAAAAAACAAAAGAAGTACAAAAATGGAATGTGTTAAATAAAAAATAACTTGTGTTTTCTAAATACAGTGTTGGTATTATTTTTTGGACTACTGCATTGATTAGTAAGTGTCTCAATTTAAAAAAAAACTCTGTTGAGATATGAGTGTACTAGGTAAATTGGACATTTCAAATTGTACTTTACATCATGGGTCTGTTGTTTACTATTCTATAATAGTATTTCTGAATTTAAGTACACATTTATATTATTCATTATGTTACAAATCTCCATGTAATCACCAAATAGTTATTAATAGAAACTCACAAAGTATTATTTAGACATAAATTGGGCATTATTATATGATAAGCTAATCATTATATTATAGCAGCCATTACTTGTTCTTATGGAAATAATCATTAATGCAAACTTAACAAAGACAACTACATCTAAATAGGGACTATCCAGTTGGAAATGGGACAAAGATGGCATCATCTGTATTGGTCAGGCTAAAATTAGACATTTTCAGTTATTAATATCAAATCAAGGAGTACAGCTTCCCCACTTTCACCTTTCAAGCTCCCTTGCTATCATTATTAGAATTTTCTGTCTAATATTATTGTCTAAGAGAGTGGACCTTCCATGAATTTGTTCTCTTTTTTGCTCATAAATCAATCCAAACTAGTGTCAGCTAGTGGTTTATAAATTTGAAATTGGAAAATTGGTATTTTCCAATTTCAAATTTAAAGGTTGGTTTGAAAACACTTTGAAAAAAAAAGAAGGATTACTGCCACTGAAAACGAGATGAATATAAAAAACAATTTTTACATTTGTATGCATCCACAGAAATATGAGAGGAAATTATCATTCACTGAAAGCAGTTTCATCCTGACAGGTAATAATGATGGCTAATGAGACTGACATTTACACTGTTCAGCAAAAAAGGATTTTTCTAATCACATTTTATAATTAGCACAACTAACATACAAATCATACACACAGAAAACCTTGAATTACCAAGACTTGATGAATAATGTCCTTCAAAAGACTCTATTCAACCCTGTTGTGTCCATTGTACTTTAGCATTTCTTCTTCATTCTTCAGAGTGAAGATACACCCATTGCATTGATGAAAAAATATCAATTATTTTTATCTTGGAAGGAAAGAAAGAAGGAATGAAGGAAGGGAAGTGCGGGAGGAGAGAAAGAGCAACAATCAATTTTTAACAAAAGCCATTAAAAATATATGTCATATTTCATAGAGTATAAATAATGCCTCGTTTATATTTGGGTTCTTATTTTTCCCTTTATAGTTGTATTTTTTGGCATTACATAGTGTTCCTTTTATTTCTGTTAACAACTTCATGTATGTATGTTTGGGTTCTTTTATACTAAGGAACAAAGAGAAATAATGCCAGAGCAACATTGGACTTTTATGTATAATAAATTATAAGACTCTCACAAGTTTATATGAAATTATAAACACGAAATGTGATTGTACAAGTACATTTAGTAGAATTGTTCATTTTTTTGTTTTGTTTTGAAATATTGAAATTTTGTATTTTATAACTTTAGTACAGACTTTAAAACAGACACAGATGCAGAATCCATGCTGAGAAAGTAAAAAAGCATCATTACTTACATTGTTAACCACTGTTAGAGAATGTTTTAGTCATACAGTGATGGTTTCTATATACTTTTTATTTTTGCCTTGTTCATTTCCCAGTAGCCTCTGCTGCTCAGGACTCACCTACAACAGGAGTTCACTTCATTAGCACCGCCCTCTCAGCACCTGATCAGCTCCCAGCTTATCTAAATCCACTTCCTGCTTCTCATCGCCTCACATCCCTACATTCTGATAAACAAATTCAGCATTTCAGCTTACTATCCATTTGTCAGAATATAACCTATTAATTGGGATTAGGTCTCTATTTTTTTCAAGATCTCTCTAAGTTTTTCTTGAACCTCAACAGATTTCAAAATAAAATTATATTAAAAGTGTCTTTTAAATGCCATTTATGTTCAAGAACCTACACTCACTCAGATCAAGGACTTCATCAACTATTTCTCTCTTTTCTAATTCAATCTATCTACAGCTTTTGTCCTGTTCAATTCTATCTAGTCAAAGCAGGCTTTTTCATGGTTCTTCACATATGTGATACTGATGTCCACACTTGTGTCCGTGTAATTCTGCTGTCTTGAAATATCTCCTGCTCAATCACATCAATCTTCATTCAACATACAGTCAAACATATAAATACATACACATGTATTTGCTAATATATAACTCAATTTTCATCCCGTTAATGAAAAAGAATCATGGGATGATCTCGTTCTTATTTAATCTACCTCATTATCTATCTCGTTCTTATTTAATCTACCTCATTCACTTGTCATGAAACTGGTTCATTTTATTTGTAGTCATTATTTAGCATTGTTAAAACATTTTAATATCAATTGCTGCTTTTTGTGACCTCACCTACCCAAATATCTGAAGATAATTCGATGTTGATTCAGAAAGCCATGGGGGTTGGGCATGGTGGTTCATGCCTATAATCCCAGGATTTAAGAGACCAGGTGGGAGGATTGCTTGAGACCACAGGAAAATAGCATGATATCTCAATTCTTACCTATCCTATATAGAGAATATAGCATCCAAAAATTGCAGTTACAATTATGTTAAAATATACTTCAAAAACTTCAAATGCTTGCCTATGGTTTTCTGGGTTTGCTGTTGCTGTCTTGTTTGTTTGCTTGCTTTTTTTTTTAGTCAGAGTCTCACTCTGTCACCCAGGCTGGAATGCAGTGGCACGAGAACTCATCTGTACAAAAAAAATCAATAAATTAGCTGGGTGTGATGACATGCGCCTGTAGTTCTGGCTACTCAGGATGCTGAGGTGGAAGAATCACCTGAACCCAGGAGATAAAGGCTGTGGTAAGTGGTGATCGTGCCACTGCACTCCAGCCTGGGTGACAGAGTGAGACTCTGACTCAAAAAAAAAAAGCAAGCAAACAAACAAAACAACAACAGCAAACCCAGAAAACCATAGGCAAGCATTTGAAGTTTTTGAAATATATTTTAACATAATTGTAACTGCAATTTTTGGATGCTATATTCTCTATATAGGATAGGTAAGAATGAGATATCATGCTATTTTCCTGTTTAAATCCTTCAGTGGTGTCCAATAGTTTTCAGTTGACTGGTGGTCTGAGATACCTGCCTTTATACTATTTTCTACTGTAAATTCCTGCTGCCCCTTCTTTTTTCTTCACCCCTTCATCTGCCATATGGAATTGTTTCTAGATCCATGAATACATCATACCTCCAGAATAAAAGACAGATGAGCAGCAGAGAAGAAGGAGAACCCCAGAGCAGGCAATTACTTCAGAAGAAAACAAAATCCTTGAGGGGTTCAGACAAGATGGTTGGACTGTGAGAGTCTCCACAAAAGTAAGTGTCCATAAAGACTCTCTGTGTAAGTAGGCATGTGCTGGTGGGAGAGTGAAAGTCTGTCTGAGAGGCGATTCAGGTTCATGCACCCGGGGCCCCCCTCTGAAGGTGACTGCAAGCCCCCACCACCTTGAGATTCGAGCTGTAGGTGCGCAAGATCATCTGCTGTTCATGAGACTCCCCTGAGAAAAGCCTGCCAAATCCAGCTGATTCTCATCACCTGGCACCTGGCCCACACCATCACCTGTTGTAGCAAATCAGCTGAAGATCAGGGAGCGTCGGAGAGAAGTCCCATGCCTGGTGAAGAAACACTGACCATAGCCATTTTCTCTGTCCCAGGACTAGGCAGAGACCTGCACTGATCTGCCCAGTTCTGCCCAGCTCCGCCCAGCCTCCAACTTGGGACCTAAGGTAATCTCATCAAACTGGGAGAGACAGAAGCCCCTCCCCCATGCTGGATCAGACACAGACAGGTCAGATCTGAGTGGCAGACTTGACAGGCAGCAAGCTGGGTTAGTCCAGATCTGATCTGCCCTCTTTCCACAGTAGTCCTGGGCATCTGACCCAAGCTGTAAGCAACCCTATCAGCCTGCACTGAGAGCTGGAGATCAGAGCTGAAAGGATGTGGGACTTACAGGAACTACCTCAGAGCGAGTTTGATTCCTTGTTTTTATTTATTTTTATTTTTTATTTTTTACTTTTATTTTTTGTCTGTTTATTTTGCTCATTTTTGTTTGTTTTTTCTCTTTTTCTTTTGTTTCTGATAACACTTTCATACTTGCTTTGTTTCTGTTATTTTAATGAGTTTTTCTCTTTAGACTTCCTGTTTGTGTATGGGAAGAGTACATCGATAGGGAGGTTTTTGTTGGTTTGTGTGTTTGTATGATTGTCTGTAGGTTTTAGTTTTTTTCTCTTTTCTGTCTTTGTGTCTGTTTTCATTTGTTAGTCAGTACGTCTGTCTGTTTTCGCTCTTGCTCTTCTCTCTCTCCACCTTCCTCTTGCCCCCTCATTCCTTTTTCCATTCTTTTCCCTTTTTCTTACCTCATTTAGCTTTCAGGGAGCAAACCTATATCCCCACTGAATGGACAGATTGTAAGGCAGTGAGAAGTGGGTGCTAGGGGGCCCATACAGCTGTCAGTGGATCCTGGGATCTGCAGATAGATTTTGAATTACAGCTCTCCCTTCAATTAAATCTCAAAACTGCAAAAAGGACAGTCCCCAACCCACA
>CAUYQG010178120.1:0-16320 GCA_963574415.1 Tarsius wallacei | reverse complement strand
AAAGGTGGTACCAGGAGTAGAGTCAGAACACAAAGTTGCACATCCCAGCGTAAACAACCTGAAACTCTTTTTTGGAGGGGTGGAATAACCAAAATAGGGGAATAAATTTCAATTGCCCCAATCCTATATTATTAGTCCCTTGTACAGATGGGCCTAATGAGTACTTCACTAGAATTTCTAATTATTCTTAATGAGTTTCTAAAATTCATGGGGCATGATAGAGTGAGGTTGATTGTTATTCAAGTGGCCCAATGAATCAAGCCTCCTGGTATCCATGCCCTTGTGTGGGCCCCTCCCATGTTGACTCTGGGCTTGGCCACATGACTTGCTTTGGCCATTGAAACATCAGCCACTGTAACAGAGGCCCAAAGAGTCTCGCGCTTTGGGGCTTACTCTCCTAGAATTCTCAGGAAACCACCATGTAAGCCTATCTTCCTTGAGGATGAAGAACCTCATGGAGAGTGAGGCTTAACTATTCCCACTGTTCCAGATAAATCTAGCCCGCAACCAATCGTAGCTGCACTAGTTAAACTTGGGAGAATGTCAGCAGAAGAATGCAGCCAATCTATAGAATCATGAGAGATAATAAATCATTACTGTTTTAAGCCCAACTTTTTTTTTTTAGTAAGATTCTCACTCTATTGCCCAGGCTGGAGTGCAGTGGCATGCTCATGGCCACCCCAGTGTCGACCTGCTGGGTTCAAGCAATCCTTCCACCTCAGCCTTCCAAGTAGCTGGAACTACAGGTGTGTGCTACCATACCTGGCTAATATTTTGATATATTGTAGAGATGAGGTCTCACCAAGTTGCCCAGGCTGGTCTCAAACCCCTGGGTTCAGGCAGTCCTCTGGCCTTAGCCTCCCAAAGTGCTGGGATTGCAGGCACCAGCTACCACACCTGGCTAAACCCTACATTTTGAGTGGTTTGTTATACAGCAACAGCTAACTGATACAAATGATCACAGTAATACAGTATTTCTGTGCTATTTCTACCAGACATTCTGGAGCCTCATATATATTTGCTGCAGAGAAGCAATCCAAAAATACAGTGGCTAAAATTGTTTATTTTCTTGTATTTAAGAGCTCAGAAGTAAGTGGTAAGTGGTTCAGGTCTGGTGGGGCGACTCTTCCCACCCTCGGAATGACTCTTCGATGTCTGCATCAAAGGTGAGCTCCCCAGCTTTTGCTCTCTTCCTGCCAGCAAAAAGAAGAGTGAGGTGGAAACATGCCCAACCCTTTGGCACACATCACTTCTATTCATATTCCTTTGCTAAACTTGGGCTCATGGCTTTACCTAGTTGCCAGGGACACTGGGAAATGTAGTTTCTAGTCAGACACCATGTGCTTAGCTAAAATATGGCAGTTCTTTTTATTAAAGAAGGAAAAACTGCACATTTGAGAATAACTAGCCATCAATGCCACGATCTGTCTCCAGGGTGAATATTCTCATCAATAAGTATGAGTGCTCCATGGATCAGGTGGTTTAATTTCTCACCGTAAAACAATAATGGTTATCAGTTTTGTTTTTTTTTTAAGTAAGGGGGGCAGGCAGATCGCGACTCCCAGGCATCCAGCAAAGCAAGTGGGTCACCTTAGGGGCAACCTTTACCTGCTCAAAAATTCATCTCACATTAGCAGTGAGGATTTGGGCATCACTCTGAATCGTTATTTTCCTTACTCATAAGTTTAAGATTTTTATTTTTTTAGTGAGGGTCTCACTCTATAGCCCAGACTAGAGTGCAGTGGCATGATCATGGCTCACTGCAGCCATGACCTCCTGGGCTCAGGTGATCCTTCTTCCTCAGCCTCCTGAATCCCTGGAACCACAGGTGCACATCACCACACGCAGCTAATTTTTTTGATTTTTTTTTTTTTTTTTTTAAGATGAGGTCACTCTATGTTGCCTAGGCTGGTCTTGAACTCCTCAGCAAGGGATGTTCAACCTTTTGGCTTCCCTGGGCCACATCAAGTAACATTTTGGCTTCCCTGGACCACATCAATTAAAGAGTAATTTTGGGGGGCCACAAATAAATTATACAATATAGTTAGTGCACGTACACAATAAGCCTTCTTTTTAAAAAAATGTTTTTATTTCAAAGTTTAGAAAAATGCGAACAATATATAACTAGTGGGAAATTTGATCTTGTTTTTATAAAATGAATCTATCAATGTCTGATTCAATGAAAGTGGGCACAATTCTTAGTGAGTTCTTGAGGTGCTTGTCAGAAATGTTTGTTTGAATTTTGCTTTTTGTGTGCTTCATAATTGAAAACAGCTGCTCACAAATGTATGTACTGCCAAAAAGCGATGGCATAAATAAGGCGTGATTGTGAACATCAAAAATGGAACTACGCATAGGGTCACAAAGAAAATTAACACTAAAAAACACATGATGTTACAAGATTTTGTGGGGCTGCATTACTAGCTGTCTTGGCTAGGACATGCCTGTCCTACGCTCAAGCAATCCTCCTGACTTGGCCTCCCAAAGTACGGGGATTACACGCATGAGCTGCTGTGCCCAACCTTAGTTTTTACACGTGAATTGGTTAGGATGCTTTAGGCTGCAAGTAACAAAATACTCCGTGAAAAGTTGTGTAAAGAGTTGGGAGTTTTATCTTAAGAGGTCTTGAGGTAGACCATTTTTGAGTCTTTCTGTCTTCTCATCTGTGTCAAACCCTTCATGGCTGAAAGACGGCCACAGTGGCTCTAAGCATCATATCCACGGAAAACAACAACAAAATAACAGCTATCATGTATTGAGCACTGACCACGTGCTGGAATTGTCTAAACATTTTGGGAATATTTACTCATTTGATCTAAACAGCAACCCAGGAGGAAAGTACAATTATTATTTTCATTTTGCAGATGAGGAATAAGAGGTGCAGAAGGGTCAAGTAACCTGCTTAAGACAACACAGCTAATCAGAGGCAGAGCCAAGCTTTTAACCCAGATGGTTTGACCCTGCGGCCCCTGCTTTTAATTGCCTGGCTACATTGCTGCTGACAACATGCCAGGAAAGGAGATTAGGGCAAGGCTTGTCCCAAAACGGCTCTCCCTCTTTTTATTAGAGAGGAAACTGCTTCCCAGAAGCCCCTAGCAGACTCCCCCTTCTGCATCATTGGCCAGAACAGGGTCCCGTGCTTCCTTCTAAGGCAACCACCAGCAGAGAGGAGTGGGAACAAATGTAATTATCTTTGACCAGTCACTATCCACCTGGGGGTTGTTTAGGAATATTTACTCTCATGTGAACACAACAGGCTTCCTTCAGCAAGGAAGAAGGGGGTTGGTAGCTGAGGTTTGCCAGCCTACTAGGATTGAAATAAGGTTGGCTCAGACCCTAGCCCTTACTTTCTACAAGACTTCTGCAATTTCTCAGGCTCACAATTGTGTGGCTCTGGTTTCCTGCTTCTGCTGAATTCTAGCAGCTGTTCCCTTTATTTCTGCCCTGGAATTGGCTCAGACGTAGGATGCAGCCTGTTTCTTCTCCCAAGAAACCGTGAATACCAGACTGCTCTGTAAGCAGAATTTCACCGAAGATTTGTGAATCCCTGGAAGAGTTATAGAGCTGCTCAGCACACAACTGAAAGTGGCACTGGGACATCCCTGTACTTACAAGCTGGTTCCTCACTCATCCTTCAGCCCCACCCACGCAGGGCTGCTTCTCCCATCTGGGGCAGGCCGCCTACCTTCCCTCCCTCCTCCACAGTCTCTGCCTGCCACCTGGACGCCCCCAGGGCCTTCCAGTTCTCACATAGCAGACCAAGCAATTCTGCTCTCTCCAGCCCCTCCCTCTCCTCTCAAACCCCGCTGCCAGGCCAAACCCAGCAAGGGGCCTCAGAACAAAAGGGCCTTTTATTTGATGAGGAAGAATCTACTCTCCTTAGAAGGAACCTGTGATTATAAATGACAGTGTGCCACTCTGGGCTCCTCTGGGGACATTGGAAATTCAAATTTCAGTACAAGCCAACAGCCAAGAAGGTCCTGCCCCTGTTGAGTCCTGTCTAAGCCCCTCAGAGTTTTTGGGAAGTTCGCAGAGAGGGACACGGTCACTTTTCCAGAACCTGAGAAGGTAAAATCAAACTGCCTTAAAAAGATACTGTATCCTTGAGTTTTCTCAACCCCTGTCCCCAAAACTGGTGCCGATGGACACCTCGAGGAGTTACCTCACGTGGCCAGCAGGCTCTCTGCCTCTGAGACTCAAAGGCCTCAGTGGTTTCTTAGGGGCCTGTTGTGAGCAATCTTGAAAGATGAAGGCGAAAGGGGAAAGGACCTCCCATCCTACTTTTGCAGAAGCCCTGCACCCCCACCGACATTCTTAGACCCCATCTGGACTCCATAGCTCAGACTGGAAGCCCAGTCCTTATTCTGGCCCCCATGCATCCCCCCACAACCTCTGGGGATATAGGTGGTTAGAAGAATCTAGCTCCAGGCCTGGACTGCCTCCTGCCTGCCTTCAGGATTTGCTCAGATGAGTGGCACCCTCTTCCCCCAGGCAGGGGCTCATCCTGGAGCACAGACTCCCCACAGGGGGATTTCCATGACTCTCCGGTCCTGGTCCCTCTGTTCAAGGGTTTGACCACAGGCAATACTCGAGCTGAGTTGCCCTCGGAGTAGGAAGGGGGAAGGAAAGAGATGGGTTGTTCTGGTTGCCCAGGGAAGAGAGGAGGGAGAGGTGGAAGGGAGGGAGTGAAGGGCCTTGAGGACCATGTGTGGGGCAGCCTCAGGATGTGTCTTCTGCCACTTTCCCTTGTGTGCTGTCTTTGTAAAATCCCCTCACACACAGCCTTGTACTCGTAGCTGCTCTGGGAACAGGGAATAACATCCTCCAGCCCTTGCCCTTCATCGGGCCAACTCGAGGGCAGAAATAAAAGCAACAGCTGCAAGAAATCAGCAGAAGCAGAACAGTGGCCGTGAGAACATAAGCCCTGTGAGCCGGCAGAAATCTCAGAGGCTTGTGTATACCCACGGTCTGGCTGGGCTTGCACTCTCCTCATCCTAATCTCTAGGGTGGAGCCTACCATTGGAGGCTGGGGTACATCCTTATCCCTCTTCCATGCTGGGATTCTCAAAGTGTGGTGCCTGGACCGGCAGCATCAGTCACATCTGGAAACTTGAGATAAATGCAAATTCTTGACTCCACCTCAGGCCCGCTTAATCAGTCCTCTGGGAGTGGGGCCTGGAAATTTGTGTGTTTTTTTTTTTTCCAGTTGGGGTCTCACTCTGTTGCTCAGGCTGGAGTGCAGTGGCACCATCATGGCTCACCATAGCCTTGGCCTCCTGGGCTCAAGTGATCCTTCTGGCCAGCCTCCTGAGTAGCTTGGACTATAGGCGTGTGCCACCATGCCCAGTTAATTTTTTGTAGACACAAGGTCTCGCTGTGTTGCCCAGACTGGTCTTGAACTCCTGCGCTCAAGCAATTCTCCCACCTCGGCCTCCCAAAGTGCTGGGATTACAGATGTGAATGGCCGCACCGGGCCTAGAAATCTGTTTTTAACTATCAGGTGATTATGATGTGCCTGGAGACTGAGAGCCACTAGTTCATGCTAATAGAAGCCTGACTTTGTTCAGCCATTGTGTAACTAGGATAATCCCATTCCTCTCTGCCAATGATCTGGGGACAGGTATAGGATCCTGTTCTGGTTGATGAGACAGAAGAGGATTCTGGAAAGATCCTCCATTTCTCAGCTCATAAAACAAGAAAGACATCTGAGGAGAAGCTTTGCTCTGTCTTTTTGCCTTTGGACGCTGTCAGACACCATGTGGCAGAGGTGTTAGCAGTGGGGGCTCCACAATCAGTCTGCGGGGGTGTGTCCTAGGGTAGCAAACGAGGGAAGAATGGGACCAAATAATAATCGTAATAGCTGCCAATCTTTATCAAGGACTTTCCACATGGCAGGTGTTGTTCTAAGGGCCTCACTTGGCATATTTCATGCTTACAACAGTCCTAGGAGATAAGTTCTGTTATTCCCATTTTATGGAAACTGAAGCATAGCCAGGTTTCGATAACTTGCCAAAGTCATACACAGCTAATATATGGTGGCCAGGATGCAGAACCGGGGCATGGGATGTGGGCATTGCAGGCCACTGGAGAGAGCTTGGCCTTTCCCTAAGCACAGTGAGAAGCTGTTAAGAGGTTTTAAGCAGGGGGTGGCAGTTCTGACTTACCTTTTAAAAGTCACCGAAATGCTTTGCTCATAAAATTCTCAGTTAGGGACAAACCAGCCACACTTGCCCAGCCTGTTCTCTTAGCCTCTTTTCCTCTCTGAGACACCACTCCCTTAGTAAACTGGCGTCTTGGGTGACCAGTACTAGGGTGACTCAACGGCAGATGCTGATAGGGTGGGAGAACCACAAATCCTAGTCACCCTCTGGGAAAAAAAACAAAGAGCACCAAATCACCATGACATTAGTTAAATAGAAGACTAGAAAGATGCTCTTTGGAGAGTGGGATTATAGGTGAATTTTTACATTTTCTATAGCTGACCGTGTATTGCTTGCTATTTAAACGCCATTTTATTATTTATAAAAAGAAAGACGAGTGCCAGCACTCTGCCCTCCCCAGGTGGCTGACTTCTGCTGGTACTAGCTTTAGCTGAAATAGTCATTGTGACAGCTAACCCTTGGAGGGTTGGTAGGGCGCCGGCTGCTTTCTAAGTGCTTTATGTGACCTGTATGACTCATTTAATCCCCACCGGCTTGGCCAAGGCCATGAAGCTGAAGTGTGGCAGGCCAGAGTCCAGGCTCTCAGCTACATTCCGTGCTGCTTTTCTGGAAATGGATTCCAGTTCCCCTGTGGATGAAAGGCCGTCCTCCCTCCCTCCCTCCTCCAGGGACATGACCTCCATTCTGTGCTGCGCGTGATCGCTGGTGGGGAAGGGGGCTGATGGGAAACTGGGGGCAGGAAATAGGAGAGATTGTGTCCTGCAGTTTTTTGAATCCTTGGAAGCCCAAACAAAAACCCATTCTTCTTGTGGTGTCAGCCCACAGAGCATCAGCTCTGCCCTTCTCAGGTCCCTGGCTCTGGGTCTTTCACAGTAGGTGTGAGGAGGGAGGGGGTGACTATGTGAGGACTGTAGACATCTGAGCATTGTGGTTAAAAATCTGTAGCTCCAAATCCAGGCTCTGCCACTTACTAGCTGTGGGAACTTTGGCAAGTACCTAAGCTTTGTGAGTTTCCATTTCTTTTTTCTTTTTTTTTGAGTTAGAGTCTCACTCTGTTACCCAGGCTGGAGCACGTGCACCACGCCTGGCTAATTTTTTTTACCTTTTGTAGAGATGAGGTCTCACTATGTTGTCTAGGTTGGTTTTGAACTCTTGGGCTCAAACAATCTTTCCACCTCAGCCTCCCTAAGTGCTGGGATTACAGGCATGAACCACTGCACCTGCTTCCATTTCTTTTTTTGTTTTTTAGAGACAGAGTCTTGCTCTGTTGCCCAGGCTGAAGTGCATGATCACAGCTCACTATAACCTCGAATTCCAGGGCCCAAGTGATCCTCCAGACTCAGTTTCTGGAGTAGCTGAGACTACTGGTGTAGTCTGAGACTACCACACTTGGCTAATTTTTTTTTTAAGAGATGGGGTCTTACTATGTTTCTCAGGCTGATCTCCAACTCCTGGGCCCACGCAATCCTCCCGCCTCAAGCCTCCCAAAGTGCTGGAGGGCGTGAGCCACCATACCTGGCCCAAGTCTATTTCTTTAGGTAAAATGAAGACTTTGGTAGTTGTCAGGGTCAAATGGCATAATATATGTAAAACCCTTAGCATGGTGCCTGGCACATGGTAAGCACTTATTATACAATGACTGTCATCATTATTATTCAACAGCATCTACTTGGTACCTGGCACTGTGCCAACAGCAGACCCATCGATGGTGCTGGAGCCCAGCGATTGCACCTCCAGGCTCCATGTGCAGACTTAATGGCAAACACAAGAAACCAGAGCTAGAAGTACCCTGAGAACAAACCCCCCTAGAGTGTACAGAGAATGTAAGGAGGCATCACATGACATAGGGCATAGATGAGGTTTGAGCAAAACTTACCTCAGTCTCATGAGGCATCCCTGCTGATATCAGGATAGAACGTACCCTTTCCTCCTGGCCGGCAGAGGCCTGACACTGACAAGGTGTTGGGGCACCATGCCCGGGTCCAGGGAGTGAGTTGTGTCTGATCTGGACTAAGGATGGTTTTTCCCATGCCCTTTTGTCAGAAGAGAACTCACTCAGAGTCACTTGGGGAGAGAGCAGGCAAAGCTAATCTTTCAGTCTGTGTAGTTTAGGGGTGTATGTGTGACCCTATTCTGGAAAACAAGACATAGTAGGACCTACCTCACAGGCTTGTTAGAAGAATTAAATTCATGGTTACACAAAAAGTGCTTAGAACTGTAATTGGCGTTCAGGAAGCATACGATTGGTGTTAGCTGATTTTATCTTTAGCTTGCACCACCTTCTCCCTCTAGCTGTTTCAGCTACTTTAGACACTCCTTCTGTGCCTTAAATCACCATTTACAAACAGTTAAATATATTTCTACATTTTCCCACCTCCCTTGCAATAGATCTAGCCATAAGGACTAAGTTGTGGTAAATGGAATGTAAGTAGAAGTGGTATATGCAACTTGAGGAATTGCCCTTAAACAGGGGACTGTGCCTTTTTCCTCCCCTTTCTTCTTTCCTAATGGATGAAATATAGACATGATGGCTGGAGCTGAAGCAGTCATTTTGGACTATGAGGCAAAAACTCAAGGAGGAGGATTTGAGAGACACAAGACAGAAAAAGTCTAGGTTCCTAATGATTGCAGTATCATTTAGACTCTTGTTATTTCAGGTGTCCACCACTCATAACTAAAATGAATTCAGACTAATACAGGAGTAGAACTTAGATTTAGACCCAGGCTTGCCTGACCCTGACATACTCCACCAGTGTTTCTCTAAGTGTAGATGGCGGACCACTTGAATCAGATGGGGTGGGGAGCTTGTTTAAAATGCATAGTCCAGGCCTGGCATGGTGGCTCACGTCTATAATCCTAGCACTTTGGGAGGCCGAGGTGAGAGGATTGCCTGAATCCATGGGTTTGAGACCAGTCCGGGCAGCTTGGCAAGACCTCATTTCTACAATAAATGAAAAAATTAGAGCCGGGCTCGGTGGCTCAGCCTGTAATCCCGTGCTTTGGGAGGCTGAGGTGAGTGGATTGCCTGAGCCCATGGGTTCGAGACCCGCCTGGGCAACTTGGCAAGACCTCATCTCTACAATAAATCAAAAAATTAGCCGGGCGTGGTAGCACACGCCTGTAGTTCCAGCTACTTGGAAGGCTGAGGCGAAGGATCGCCAGAGTCCAGCAGGTCGAGGCTGCAGTGGCTGGGAGCGGCCACTGCACTCCAGTCTGGGTGACAGAGTGAGACTCCAACTCAAAAAATAAAAATAAAAATAAATTAGCCGGGTGTGTTGGCTTGCGCCCGCAGTTCTAGCTACTTGGAAGGCTGAGATGGAAAGAGTTGTCTGAGAAATGACCTCAAAGGCTCATCCTGGGTTGCCTGGCAACTAGCAAGCTGGGACCAGTGGCTCTGCACTTGAGCCTGGGTGACAGAGCGAGACTCCGACTCAAAAAAAAAAGAAAATCAGGAGTCCATTTTGATGCCTTGGATAAAACTAAACGTGGGTGGAACTTGGGATATTTGAAAGAGGCAGGGAGAGGTTGCGGGAAGGGGTCAAGCAGTCAGGGCCTCAGGCCATCTGTACCAATCCTCAGTGGAGGCAGCTCTGTCCCTGGGTGCCCTGGATGACGTGGACACTCTTGCCCTCACACACAGCAGCTGCTCCAAAGCTTTCTAGAATCATCTGAGACCCCTGAGCATCTATGGCATATTGAGATGTTCTTATGGCGCCTGGAACCAGCCCCAGGGGGCAATCTCTCAGTTCAGCAGCCAGGGTTTTCATGCAAAGCTGCGACCTCTTCTGCAAGCCACCACTCCCCTCTTGAGAAATAGTTCCTGCCTTTGGTAAGCTGGTGGGCCCTGGGGAGATGGAAAGTCTGACATGTGGCACCTGGGCACCCCATGACGAGAGCTGAGTGCCATCTGACCTTGCTATTGTCAGGTGTGCCCAGCAGCCTCTGCCATCAAGGAGAGAGGGCACACAGGGGCGAGGGCTGAGCACAGGGATGTCCTGAAGCCTGGGTGAGCTGCTGAACAAGCGGCTCCTTCCCCAGAGTCCCTTCTTGGGCTCGCCAGCTGCCCTTGCTTCCACCCACACTTGGATATAGATCCCTAGGGCCGGGTGAACACTTGAGCCCACGTCACGCAGAGAGTTTGTATGGGTGCTAGCAGCAACACTTGGTGAAGCCTGGATTGCCCGGGCAGAAGCGCTGACAGGCACCCAGAATCCTGTCTGAGGCTGGGGGCATCAGGGAGCAGAGAGACACGTCCCTCTTCCAGGTCTTTGTTTTCATAGGTGGGTATGAGGATGACCTTGGATGACTGAGAAGGGGCATGACCATTTTGTGCTCAGGTGCTAAGCAGGCTGAACTGAAGTGTCAGCTGTGTGGGAGTGTACAGGCCTGCCTGGAGGCTTCTACCCCAGCTCTCCTTCCCCCTAGGGGAAGCTGAGTTCAGGCATTGCCTCTCCTCAGGGACCAGGAGCCACTGGTCCCAGCTTGCTAGTTGCCAGGCAACCCAGGATGAGCCTTTGAGGTCATTCCTCAGACAACTCTGAGCTCCCTCCACCGCCTGTGAACAGATGGTTCGCAGCAGCCAGCCCCAGCCTGAAATCCGTTGCTGAGGCACTGTTTCCTGTCTCCCCCAGCAAGGGGGAGGAGAGCCACTTATGGGGTCTGCAGCAGTACTGGGTGGGATCCACTTCACTCGAAGAAGAGGCGGCCCGAGGTCAGGCTCTATGTCCGCCCTGGGCAGTGGCCGGTAGGAAGGTGTGGCCCTGGGGAGAGGTGATGGGCGGGTTGGTGACAAGGTGCTGGTTGAGTACTATGTGGCTGCACTCTCGGAAGGGACCCAGGCTGGAAGAGAAAGCATGTCCCAAGTGACTGACTGTTCACCAAAGCCCCCCATTCCCCTCAAAGGATGGTCTTAATCTTCCCTTTCTCTATTATTAGCACCTGGACAAAATTCGAGAAGACATCCCAACCACACTTAGGCCTTACTTTTGACACTTCCCAGTGCAATGAGACTTACATTTTAGAACAAGAGATACAGACCATTTCTGGGTTTTTTCCTGGCCCATTATCCTGCTCTAATAACACCAAGCAACATCTGACCATTATTCTCCAGGGACAGAACTGGTCATAACTAGGTCGTGACTCTACCTCATTTGAGGCAGTGTCTGGCGTGACATCCCAGCATGACTTTCTTACCTTATTTGAGGCACGAAGAGCCTTAATTTTCTAATGGAAATGTTAAACAGCAAGCCAGCATTTTTTTCCCCAGGACAAGGACAAATTCCCTTAAGAATTCTGCAGACATCACATGTTTTCTTTCCCCTTGTTGCAATATGTGTCATTTATCTCCTGGTATAACTTGCTTAATAGTCAACGTTTGTTAATTCCATCTGCTTCCCAAGAGAAGGACAAATTGCTACATGGAGATGCCCTGGATTCTGAGAGTCTCTCTTAAGTCACAGCTGGTCAAGAACCTAATGGATGGGCCCACAAACAAAGTGGCCATGGAGGCTCTGCCTGGCCCCTAAAGTGTGAGCTTCCCTCACACAGCCAACCTGGTTCCATCACCTCTGAGTGGTCACGCCTGTGCCTTGGGGCTCAGCCAGCCAGCTGGTGACTGCTTGATCACACAAACGCCTTCCTTCATGGAGGGGCAGCAATCTGTCCACCTGCAGTCGGGGAGTTGGATTTGCTTCTCCGTTCTCCCTCTCCTCCTCCATTCATGGACTTATTGACTACTGGGTGGGAGTCCTGCACAGCACTGCTTTTCACCAGGAATTTCATGATTCTGTGAAGACTGTGGAGATGTACAACAGTGGGCCAGTGGGATTCACTGGCCTTTCCTTGTGCCTAGACCCAGGGTTAGATGGCCTCACTGCAATGGTGGAACACCCTACTGCAGCCCAAACACTGCCTCATGAGGACTGCTAAGCTGCAGGATGTGGTACGTGCTCTGAACTGGAAACAACACGTAATGCTATTTTTCCTGGAGTCGATATCCATGGGTCTGGGAAGCGGTAGGGGAGTTGGCCATACATAGCTTCCAGGGGAGGACTGGGTCCATCGAGATACGAAAATGATTTCTCAGACATGGAAGCTGAGATTGTCACCACTGCTGAGCAAACAACAATAATAAATAGCGTTATGGTGTTGGCTGTGGTGTTGACCCTCAGTATCAAAGGGAAACAGTGGCTGCTATGGAGCAGAGATAGGGAGGAATCTGGAGAGGGCCCCAGGTGGGCTGGGATCATCTGAGACACACCCTTGTTCCTCCATGCCGAGTGGTAAAAGTAAGCAGAAGATTTTCACCCTCTTTGGGTAAAAATGTTCTCAAGGGTTCATATTCTTCATGAATAAAAGTTCGCATCATGAATGAATTCTCTAGCTGTGGCTCTGGCTAAAAGCAAAGGGAACATAAAATAGGTAATGCCAGAGAGAGATATTGCCCTCAGGGGGCCAACCGGATTGGATGCCCCTTGACAGGGCCTATGGAGGGGTTTGGGTGCTGAACTGGGACAGTCAGAGGGAGCCTGGCCAGACCAGTCCAGCCCCTCCGGGAGTCACTTGTGACCCTGAGTCCTTTCAGCCCCTCCTCCACCCCTTTCCAGTCTCGGTGCCCAGCTCTCTTCCTGTAGGAAAGAACAGAGTCACTGGCCCTAGAGAGTAGTTTGGCTCCTTCCCGCCAGAGAACCCTGTTCCCTCGTGGAGGAACCCCGTAGCACCTTTCATAGCACCTTTTATTATTAAAAGACAATAAATTAGACCTCCTCAAATTTAAAACTTCTGCTCATGAGAATAATCATTAAGAAAATGCTGCTGAGTGTAGTAGCTCATTGCTGAAACCCCATAACTTTGGGAGGCTGAGGTAGAAGGATTGTTTGAGGCCAGAAGTTCAAGACTAGCCTGAGCAACATAGTGGGACCCCGTCTCTTTTAAAAAAGAAAAGAGAAGGTCGGGCGTGGTGGCTCAAGCCTATAATCCCAGCACTTTGGGAGGCCAAGGCAAGAGGATCACCTGAGCCCAGGGATTCGGGACCAGCCTGGGCAACCTGATGAGACCTTGTCTCTACAATAAATTAAAAAATTAGCTGGACATGATGGTGGTGTGTGCCCGTAGTTCCAGCTACTTGAAAGGCTGAGGCAGAAGGATCGCCTGAGCCCAGCAGGTCAAGGCTGGGGTGGCCACTACACTCCAGCCTGGGCAACAGAGCGAGACTCCAACTCAAAAAAAAAAGAGGCTGGGCATGGTGGCTCACACCTATAATCCCAGCACTTTGGGAGGCTGAGGTGAGAGGATTGTCTGAGCCTTCGGGTTCCAGACCAGCCTGGGCAACTTGAAGAGAACTCATCTTTACAATAAACCAAAAAACAAAATTTAGTTGGGTATGGTGGCATGTGCCTGTAGTTCCAGCTACTTGGAAGGCTGAGGCGGAAGGATCACCTGAGCCCAAAAGGTCGAGGCTGCAGTGGCCAGGAGCATGCCACTGCCCTCCAGCCTGGGTGACAGAATGAGACTCCAACTCAAAAAATACATAAAAAAGAAAGAAAAGAAAGGAGGCCAGGTGTGGTGACTCATTCTTGTAATCTCAGCACTTTGGGAGGAAGAGGCAAGAAAATTGTCTGAGCCCAGGGGTTTGAGACGAACCTGGGCAACTTGACGAGATTGCATCACTACAATAAAACAAAAAATTAGCCAGGCATGGTCCCGAATCCCTGGGCTCAGGTGATCCTCTTGCTTTGTCTGTAGTTCTAGCTACTTGGAAAGCTGAGGTGGAAGGATCACCTGAGCCTAGCAGGTTGAGGCTATGGTGGCTGTGAGCATGTCCACTGCACTCCAGCCTGGGGGACAGTGAGACTTTGATTCAAAAAAAAAAGAAAAAGAAAAAAGAAAAGAAAATGAATAGACAAGGTACAGGACACTGAGTATAAGAAAATATTCACAAAGCATATATCTTAACAAATGACTTTTTTCTAGAATATATGAAGAACTTCTAAAACTCAATAATAAAAAGATAAGCATCCAATTTTAAAATGAGCAAAAGTTTTGAACAGATACTTCACAAAAAGAGACATGTGCATGGCCAATAAACATAAGACAAAATGTTTGATATCATTAGTCATCAAGGAAATGCAAATTAAAGCCCCAATGAGATGCCATTGAGTGAGATGACTCGTCAGAATGGATAGACTGTCAGCACCAAGTGTGTTCAAAATGAGAAGTGGAACTCTCATACATTGTTGGTGGGAGGATAGGTTTCCTCCCTTCTTCTCTTCCTCCCTCCCTCCCTTTTTCCTCCCTTCCACCCTCTTTCTTTACCCTTTCTTCCCTCCCTCCCTCCTTCACTCCTTCTTTCCTTCTTTTCTTCCCTCCATCTTTTTTTTCTTTCTTTTTTTAAGTCTTGCTGTCTCACTGTCGCACTAGGCTGGAGTGCAGTGGCACACTCACAGCTACTGCAGCCTTGACTTGCTGGGCTCAGGCGACCCTTCCGCCTCAGCCTTCCAAGTAGCTGGAACTACAGGCGTGTGCTACCACACCCTGCTAATTTTTTATTTTATTTTATTTTATTGTAGAGACGAGGTCTCACCACGTTGCCCAGGCTGGTCTTGAACCCCTAGGCTCAGGCAATCCTCTCACTGTGGCCTCCCAATGTGCTGGGATTACAGGCTTGAGCCACCATGCCGGCCAACCCTCCCTCTTTTTTTCCCCTTCCTTCCCTCCTTCCCTCCCTCTCTCCCTTTCCTCCCTCCCTCCCTCCTTCCTTTCTTCCTTCCCTCCTTCCCTTCTGCTTTAGAGATGCAGTCTTGCTATGTTGCCCAAGTTATACATGAACTTCTGGGCTCAGCGATCTTCCCACCTCAGCCTCCCCATGGCAGTTTCTTATAAAACTATATATTCATGTATCCCATGACCAGCAATCCAGCTTACAGGTATTTACCAAAGATAAATGAACATCTATGTCCACAAAAATATTTGTACAAGATTCATAGCAGCTTTATTGACAACAGTCCAAAATTGGAAATAGTCCAAGTATTTATCAACAGGAGAATGAATTCTGTTGTAGTCAAACAATAAATGCTACTCACCAGTAACATATACGGGACTACGGACACACACAGCAACATGGGTGAATCTCAAAAACACTAGGCTGAGTGAAAGAAGACAGACATAAAAGAGCACCTCCTGTATGAAATTCTAGAACAGGCGAAACCAATCCATGGTTAAAAAAACATAGCTGGGCCGGGCTTGGTGGCTCAGTCTGTAATCCCAGCACTTTGGGAGGCCGAAGTGAGTGGACTGCCTGAACCCGCAGGTTTGAGACCAGCCCGGGCAACTTGATGACACCTCGTCTCTACAATAAATCAAAAATTAGTTGGGCATGGTAGTGCGCACCTGTAGTTCCAACAGCTACTTGGAAGGCTGAGGTGGAAGGATCACTGGAGCCCAGCAGGTCGACGCTGGGGTGGGCGGTGGGAGTGAGTGTGCTGTCACTGTACTCCAGCCTGGGCAACGGAGTGAGACTCCAACTAAAACAACAACAACAACAACAACAAAAACCATAACTGCCTCAGGATTGGGAGCAAGGGTGGCTGTTTACTGATGAGGAAGGAGGAAGAGGGAATTTCTGGGGTGAATTGTTCTATTCATTGATGAGGGCCTGGGCAACATGAATATATGCATTTGCCCAAACTCATCCAATGGTACACTTAAGATCTATATGTTTCACTGTATCTAAATTTTATCTCAAAACAAACAAAAAATGTAAACAAATATTGAACTAGCATTAATGCTATTCACTCTGAAGTGTGAAATGTACTGATATCTGCAAATTACATTAAGAGTAAAATGCATTTTAATTTGCAATAGCAAAAAAGTTGATGTAACCTAAATGTCCATCGACAGATGAATGGATAAACAAAATGTAGTCTATACATACAAAGGAATATTATTCAGTAGTCTATACATACAAAGGAATATTATTCAGTCTTGAAAAGAAAGGAAATTCTGACACTTGCTACAACATAGATGAACACTGAAAATATTATGTTAAGTGAAATAAGCCAGTCACAAAATGATAAATGATTCCATTCATAGGCGGTACTTAGTCAAATTCACAGGGACAGACAGTAGATTGGTGGTTGCGGGGTTGGGGGGGCTGGGGGTA
>CAUYQG010178116.1:0-70963 GCA_963574415.1 Tarsius wallacei | reverse complement strand
CACAGAGGGGAGGTCTCGTACCAGTCGTATTCCTATTCCTATATTCCTATGCCGATTCCTATTCCTATTCCTATTCCCAGTCCCATTCCCACTCCCATTCCCATTCCCATTCTTTTCAGCAGAGCGAACCCCGTGGTGTCGGGCTCTGAAGCTCTGCAGTGCCCAGAGCAAGTTCAAGAGGCATCCGTCCTCCAGCAAAAGAAGATGCGCTCCCCAGGCAGGGGAGGGAGGGGGAGAGTTTAAAGAGGGGTGATTCCGAAGTTGGGAGAACCTTATCCAAAAATCGAGAGATGAGGGAACAAACAACCCCGAAGCGGGTATACCTGTGGTAAGAGCAGCGGTGGCAGAGCGTGGCAAACGAGGCCCGAGCAGGGAGCCGCGCGCGGCGAGCGCTGCGGACGTGGCAGGTACTTCAGCCCCGCGCCTCCAACTTTAGCCCTCGAGAGTCACGCAGAGACCTCGTTAAAACGCAGATGCTGATCCCCCTGGTCGGGAGTGGAGTCTGAGATTTTGCGTTTCTAACAAGCTCCCAAGTATTCCAGCTGCTGCTGGTCCAAGGACCAATCTTTGAGCAGCACGGGGTTTGTTCAATGGGGGGAAGAAATTTCAAACTATGAGCAGAAAGGGGCCTTCTGAACGTCTGGGGGCACCAGTGACCTCAAAAGAGGCAGGGGTAGGGCCAAAAACTGGCCAGAGGAAAGACCACCTCTCAAAGTCTTTATTCCCAGCAAGGTTTGGGGAAAGGGAAAGGAGGGGGCGCTCGCCCTTTGTCCCTGGAAGCAAACGTCGCCAGGGATGAGCGGGAAGCCCTTTGGGGAGTGGAAGCAGGAGACGCGCCCCTGGGCGCGGTAGGCAACTTGACCGCAGCCTGCGCCGGGACGCGCGGACCGGGCCGAGGGGGCCCCGGGCTGGCCCGCCCTTACCTGTGCTCGCCCTGGTCGGTATAGACGTTGAGGAAGAGTCCCTTCCTGAGTTCCTCAGACACCATGCCCCGGAAGCTGAGCTGCAGTTCATAGATGCTCCCTGGCTGCAGGTTCTCGCCGAGCTCCAGCACCATATATTCCGTGTTCGGCTGGAACCACATGTTATCCACCGGCACGCGGCCGGCGGCGGCGTCGTCCCCAGCGCCCGGGGAGAGGGGACCCCGCACCTCGGCTCGCTCGCAGTCCAGGTAGAGGCTGTGCAGCAGTAGCCGCGCGGTGGCCGCCGTGCAGCGCACCGTGATGTTCACCCGGCCGGTGAAACGCAGCGACTTCTCCGAGAACTTGTGGAACCTCAGCTGAGGCCACAGCTCCAGCTCGTAGTGCAGCGGCACTAGCCAGGGTGGCAGGCGCGGCTGGTCCCAGGGCCCAGGGGGATGCCAGTCGCCCGCGGTGGGAGTCGCCGTAGCCTCGCGCGCACTGTCGGGTTTCGGGGTGGGCGGTGGCTTCCCGTGCCCACCCGACGGGGAGAGAGCAGCGTCCGGTGCCCCGAGGCCGCACAGTGCGGAGGACGAGACGCGCGCGCAGTGGCCGTACAGCGCGGCAAGCACAGCCAGCGCCAGCAGGAACGCGGCCACCAGCCCTGCCAGCAGCAGGGCCACCGTGCGGCTCACATAGAAGCCCGAGTTGGAAGGGGACCCCATGGCGGGGCCGGGGTTGAGCGCGAGGTGGAAGCTCTGAGACAGCTTAGAACCCCTCAGTGACTGAACCCTTACTCCTACTCCCTCGTCCTGTCCCTCCTCGGGGAGCTTGCTAGGACTGGGAGACCTGAGAGAGCGGTCGGGACCACGGCTTCCCTCTCTCAGCTACTCAGATCCAGGTCCCTGCCCACCCACCCCCGCCCCTCTCCGCCCCCAGCCGAGCACCGGGAAGAGGCGGACCCTGCGCGCCGAGCCGTGTGTCCCTTGGGATGGGAAGGAAAGTCCGTGCTGAGAAGATGCCTCCAGGGTTGGCGCGGAGAGGGGGCGGTAGGACCAGACTCGAATCTGGACACCTTCCGCGGAGATATTTGGATTAGTGGGATTTGCTGGGGCGTGCCCCAATAAGATTTCAGGTGTTGTCGGAAAAGGGACGGATACGGAGCACCTTCCCCTCCTTGACCATAGCGAAGAACTACCTGCCAACAGCACACCTGCTCCGGGCATCGTGTGCTAGGGGTGGGTGAGGGCTTGAGGACCATGACATTTGGGCACGCGCTCTGGAATGACCCTGCGAGGGCCGGCCGCGCGGTCACAACAAATTGCCGGAGACAAATCTGTGGCCATAAATTCGCCTCCTGAATAAACCCGAGTGCGAGGATGGAAACAGGGTCAGGCGGGAGTCCCCGAGCCTGTCTGGAGTTTAGGAAGCCGGGCAGGAGGGAGGGGCGACAAAATGCTAGGTACGCTTTGCCACAGGACTGGACCCAGGGGAAAGCCTTCACTTCGCTCTGCAACTGCCCGGGTTTTCCTTCCAGAAACCGAGTCTGGGCTTCCGCAACCCTGCCCAGGGAAAGAGAACGCCTGCTTTCAAAAGCCACTGGTTTCAAGCAAAGACAATAAAACAATCTGGCGGCCAGTTTCCCCGCCCAGAGACCTCGGGGCTGGAGCTGATTTCCCAGGCGGAACCGTGGTCGGTGAGGTCTTTGGCATGTCGTGCGTGTTTGCTATAGCTGGTGCGCCTGGGCGCGTTCCTTGGCTGCTGCGCTGGGTCTACACGCACGCATTAGAAGGCACTAGGGAGGGAGGAGAGGAAGAGAGTTGAGAGCCTGTCGCAGGGTGAAGATTTGTTTTAGCATATCCCGTCTTTAGAGTCCAGGTTCTTCACAGCGAAAATAATTTTTCCCGAGCAGCTATAAAGTGGTCTTGGCTTTACTGCTTTGACTGTGTCTCTCTTCCGGTGATGAAACCCTTTCACCTGAGTTCGGAGACAGGTTAGAGCAGGCAATTCTCTTGGAAAACGTGCGCTTCCTTGTTCCTGGAACTGAAATTAATCACATTAACACCACCACCACCACCACCCTCGGAAGCAAGACAAGACTGGACAATAAGCTCACACCGGTGGTTGTGCTGTAATCTGTGAACCAGTCCCTCGATTTTAGGTTGAATTTGCTTTCTTCCGAAACGGAACGATCATTTTTAAAAGTAATCATGACCACATGCATCACTCTCAGAAGACCCTAGGCAGACCAGAGGGGAAGAAGCTCCTCCTACTTCTATGTACCTGCCACGAGTTGGGCTGCTGGAACTCTGAGCTACTGCAGCAGCAGAAGCCTCGAGGTTTAGGTCATTGTCAGGTTGGGATGGTGACAAATGTGGAGCTAATCTACTAATTACTGACCCTACTACCCCCTGCCCCCCGACAATTTCTTGAAGGATTTTGAAGAATTCCAGATTCCCAAGGAAAAGTAAAAAAGAAAACAAGTCAGCAACAAGATTACTTCAAATATATGAGGCGTTCCTCCCCTCATTTATATCAAAGAAACCCTACTGAAAAGTAGATATATGCACATGAGTATTTTAATTCCATTTTTTCTAATAGCATTAAAGAAATAGAGATTGGCCCACACACAAAAGTTGCAAAATAAGAAAAGTTCCCCAAGTGATTCAGCAATTTAAATATCTTATTAGAAGGGAACATATTTCTGATACACCATTAATGTCACTGAAAAGAAGTTGCAAAATAGCCTACTGGCTGAGTCAGGATAATAATAACAATAAAGAACTGAAAATGTTTTTTTTTTTATATGAAATATTCTACATCTCTATGAAAAAGTTCTGGAATATAGATCCATTGCCAGGAAACATTCACTAGAGTTTTTTTGTTTTGTTTTTTAAGAAATTTTGATGAACTACTCAGAAAATCTCCTTACTATTCAGATCATAAGTTGGCCAAATAGCAAAGACTAGACAAAGACTATTTTTTTTTCCTCATCAAGAGTTCTAGAGAGACAAAGACATTAAGTTAGCTATTTAAAATATGTTAAAAGAACAAATGGGAGCCATGTCTAGAGAACTAAAAGTACATATAAGAATATCTCATTATTATTATATTATCTTATGGAGAATATCAATAAAGAGATAAGAATTATTTTTTAAAAGAACCAATCAAAATTCAAGAGTAGGAAGTACAATAACTGAAATGAAAAATTCACTAAATGGGCTTGATGGTAGATTTTATCAGAAAGAAGAAAGAATCAGTGAAATTGAAAATAAGGCAATGAGATTATACAGCCTGAGGAACAGAAAGAAAAAAATGAACAGAGTCTAAGGGACCAGTGGAAACACCATCCAACAGACCAAAATACACATTGGGGAAGTTCCAGAAGGATAAGAGAGAGAAAAGGGGGCAGAGAGGTTATTTGAAGAAATAATGGCCAAAATTTTTCCAGATCTGATGTAAGACATGAATCTAAAATCCAAGGAGCTCAACTTCAAGTGGAATAAACTAAAAGAGGTCCACACCAAGACATATTATAATCAAACTGTGGACAGCTAAATAGAAAGAATCTCTAAAGCAGTGAGAAGTGATTTGTCACATACAACGTATTCTCAATAAGACTGTCAGCAGATTTCTCATCAGAAATCTTGGAGACCTGAAGGCAGTGGATTAATATATTCAAAGTGCTGAAGAAAAATTCTTTCCCCACATAATTCTATATCCAGAAAAACTGTCCTTCAAAAATGAAGGAAAAATTAGGACATTTCCAGATAAACAAAAGCTGAGGGAGTTTGTCGCCACTAGATCTGCTGTGCAAGAAATGATAAATGGATTTCTTCAGATTAAAGTAAAAGAACACTAGACAGTAACTCAGAGCCTTAAGAATATATAAAAATCTTTAGTAAAGATAAATATGTGAGCAATTATAAAAGTTAGTGTTTGTAATTTTGGTTTCTAACTTCACTTTTTATTTTCTATTTAATTTTAAGAATACATGAATAAAAACAAGTACTAATTTATGATATTGGACACACAAAATATAAAGCTGTAATTTATGATATCAATAACAGAAGGGGGAAAGAGCTCTATAGCAACAGAGTCTCTGTGTGCTACTGAAGTTAAGATAGTATAAATTTGAATTAGATTATTATAACTTTAAAATGTTATGTGTACTATAGAATATGCACAAAAGAAATGATAAGAGAATCAAAATAAACTAAACACAAAAGAAGGCAGTAATGTAGGAAATGAGGAACAAGAAATCTATAAGCCATATAGAAAGCAAATAGCAAAAAGGTTACAGTTTCTCCTTATCACTAATTACCTTAAGTATAAATTCATTAAATTATCCAATCAAAGGAATTGCCAGAATAGAGTTTTTAAAAAATGATCTAATTTCATGCCATCTATAAGAGGCTCACTGAATTAGAACTCTTGAACAACACAATAAAACTATCAGACCAAAAAGACATATTTATAAAACACTGTACCCAACAATACGGAATACACATTCTTTGCAAGTGTCCATGAGACCTCTCCGTATGTCAAGATCACATGTTAGGTCAGAAAATAAGTCTCAATTGATTTTAAAAGACAGGAATCATGCAAAGCATCTTCTCTGACAACAGGATAAAGTTAGAGATCAATAACAGAAGGCAAACTGGAAAATTCATAAACATGAAAATTAAACAACATAGACTTAAACAACCAATGGGTGAAAAAAGAAATCACAAGAGAAATTAGAAAATACTTAAGGTTAGATGATAACAAAAACACAACATACTAAAACTTATGGGATACAGTGAAATCAGTACTCAGAGGGAAATTTATGCTGTTGATGCCTACAGTAAAAAGGAGGAAAGATCTCAAATCAATAACATAATTTTACACCTTTAAAAATTAGGAGAAGTAGGGCAAACTAAACTCAAAACTAGCAGAAGGAAGTAAATAAAGATGGGTGGAGATAGTAATCTTGCAAAAATAGAATGTTGGAAAACACACTTTCCCACTCTGAAACTTTCTACAAGGCTATAGTAATTAAAACAATGTGGTACTGGCATAAGGGAAGACATAGACCAATTGAATAGAATAGAGAGCCCAGAAATGAGCCCTCAGATATTATCAATTAATTTTTAACAAGGATGAGAAGATTACTCAATGAGGAAAAGACAATTTTTTTCAACAAATGATGCCAGGGAAACTGAATGTCCACATACACATGCATTAAATTGGAGCCTTGTCTTACACTATTTACAAAAATAAACTCAATGTGGATGAAAGACTTAACCATAACAGTTAAAAATATAAAATTATTAGAAGAAAACTTTGGAGAAACTCTTCATGACATTGGATTTGGCAACAACTTTGTGAATGTGACACCAAAATCACAGGAACAAAAGAAAAAATAAATTGGACTTTTATCAAAGTTAAGAATGTTTATGCATCAAAAGTTACTATCAAGAAAATAAAAAGGCAACCTACAGAATGGGGGGAAGCATTTGCAAATCATATATTTGATAGGGGACTTATATCCAGAGTATAAAAGAACTCCTACAACTCAACAACAAAAAACAAGCAACCAATTCAAAAGCAGACAAAGAACTTACATAGACATTTCTCCAAAGAAGATATACAAATGGCCAGTAAGCATGTAAAAAGATGCTCAACATCATTAGCTATTAGAGAAGTACAAATTAAAACAACAATGAGATGCCACTTCACACCTACTGGGATGTTATAATTTTTAAAAATGGAAAATAACAAGTCCTGTTGAGGATGTGGGAAAATCAGAACCCTCATGCATTGCTGGTGGGAATGTAAAATGGTGCAACCACTGTGGAAAATAGTTCGGCAGTTTCTCAAAATGTTGTATATAAAACTACCATAAGCCATTTCACTCCTAGGTGTATATCCAAAAGAATTGAAAGCAGGAAATCAAAATGGTATTTGTATATCAATGCTCACAGCAAATTATTCACAATAGCCAACAGGTGAAAACAACCCAAATGTCTATCATCAGATGAATGTGTAAATAAAATATGGTATGCACCTACATTGGACTATTATTCAGTCATAATAAGGAATGAAATTTTGATATATGCTACAACATGGATGGACTTTAAAAAAGCATTTTGCTAAGGGAAATAAACAAGACACTAGTTTATCAGTGAATGACTAGTATTGTAGGGTGGTATGAATTTATATGAGACACTTACAGGAAGCAAATTCATAAGGCAGAAAGTAGAATAGAGGTTACCGGGGCTGGATGAAAGGGAAAGAAAGAGCTGTTATTCAACGGGTACAGAGTTTTTGTTAGGAAAGATAAAAAAATGTTTTATGTATAGAGGGGGTAATGGTTATACAACATTGCAAATGTAGTTAATGTCACTGACTTGTATACTTGTGAATGCTTAAAATGAAACAGATTATGTTACGTATGTCTTACTACAATAAAAACCAACAACCTAAGCATTATAGTAATATTTGATTATTAGTTAATAGTCATCTTAGTAGCTATTACTTATTAAAACCCAGGAATATGCAGAAAACATTAGCTTAAAAGTTATAGTACTCTTTGGGTGTTTTAGTCCCATCAGTGTTTATTTGTAACTATACCTGTGGCAGTTACAAACAGTTAAATTGTGGAAATTTAACAACTGAACTACTAAGAAAAAAAATGAATCATTTTGAAAAATTAATATTATGTGAGAATAAAAAATTGGAAGAAATTTTAAAAAGAAGAAAGAAAACATTACCAGAACCCAGAGAAACTCCCCCAAATCCCCTTTCTAATTATGAATTCCTCTCCCCAACTATTGTCCTCTAGTTCTGTGATATTTATGTCCTTTGTTTTTTGTTGCTGGTGTTGTTATTGTTACCTTACCACCTGTATGTGCATCCCTAATCTTTATATATTAGTTTTTCTTCTATTTTTGAATTTTATATTAAAAGGGCCTTAATATATACTCTATGCTGTCTGACTCATTTAGTTCAATATTATGTCTTTAAGATTCAGGCATGATGTTACATTTAACTTTGGATGCATTCTTACCAATGTATAGTATTCCGTTACATGCATGCTTCATAATTCATCTATCTAACCTACCGTTGATAGTTATCTTCAATATGTGACTATTATAGTTAAAAAGTGCTTCTATAAATACTCTTTTAAATGTCTTCTGGTATATATTTTGTTGACTATATATACTTAGTAGTGAAATTACTAAACCATAAGATATGTGCTAACTTAAATAGATGATACATAATTAGTCTGTACACATTTACACTCCCACCAGTTGTGTATGGAGTTCCCACTGCTCCTTAGCTTTACCAATATTTAACATTATAAATCTTTTAAATTTCAGCAATTTTGGTATATGTGTAGTGGTATCTTATTTTGTTTTAAATTTTTATCTCCATGATTTACAACAAGGCCATGCATTTTTTCACATGATCGTTAGGTTCTTAGATTTCCTCATTTGTGAAGTGCTTACTCAAGGATTTTCCAGTTTTTCTACATTTTCTACATATGAGTCCTTTATTGGTTTCATACGATTAAAATACCTTTTCTGATACTAAAGCAGGATAGACAGCTGAATGGTAGCCTTCTAGAAAGATGAGAATTTCCTTTCCTTTTTTTTTTTTTTTTAAATTCCAAATTCTAGTCTTCTCTTCTCGAGTCTGGTTGGGGTAGTTTTTGCTGTCCTTTACTAAGTCTTGCTTTTATGTGTCTATAATCTTTCTGAGTGTATGAATGTGTATCATCTATGGCCCTGAGGTATAGGATTTTGGCTACTCTCATGTAGTGGCCATGAAAATGTGTCATTCAGATCTCCTGCAACAGTGAGTGCAGTTGCCTGATAGTCCAGCTGCTGCTCTGAGCCCACCACCATGTTTCCACCTGGACCATGCTTCCATGGGCCACTTTGAGCCAATAATGACGGAGCATAGCAGTGATGCTAACGAAGATCCTGAGAAGGACTTGACTAACAGGGCAGCTTTCTCTGGAAAACTTCCCACTGGCCTGCAGAAACTTTCTTAAAACTGTGCTGGAGTCTGAGACTTCCTATCCCTTCCTTGGCTCTCCCTTCCCTCCTACAGAGAGGTCAGAACTGCATCAGTCTGAAGACTTCGCCAGTCTCTTCTGGCTCTTTGCCATTTTCCCTTCACAATGATCTTTCCCAATAAATCTTTTGCGCATCTAATCCCCTTCGGAGTTAGCTTCTAGGAGGACTCAACCTAGTACACTATAGAACATATCATGTTTAAAATTCTGTTATACTTATGTTTAGGTTCATATAGAATTTTTTCTTTTAGCTTCATAATTCAAAATTGTTGCTAGCATGTGTTTAAAAGCAAGCCTCTTTTCATTGCTTTTTAAATGAGAATATTATGAATCCTTTTGAGATTTGAAGTTTGAGTTCTTTTTTAGTTTAAGAAAATGCTTTTTAGACTTAGAGTTTTCAATTATTGCTTCTGTTTCAGATGTTCTTTTTCTTTCATCAGAAACATCCATAATTCTTCCACTGAATCTCTGTTGTCTGTCTTCTTCATATATTGTACTTTCTCTTTATTTTTATGTTAAGTCCTTTTTTCCTGTTGTTCTTGGAGAATTTATCGAGTATTTCCTCCCCATAATATAGCTACACAAAAGGAAAAAAAATCTATTTATGTTGGGACTTGACAAAGACAGCATCCAGTATATATTATACTGAGAAATATATTTGCCCAAGTAGATAAAGAGTGGAATCAAGAGTCCTGCACATCTGTGGAGGATGAGACTGCACCTAAAACAACTTTCTGTGTCATCTACTGCAGTTCTGTGAGGCCGAGATGAAGTCTCCACCCCGTGTCATTACCACCAACACCACTGTTTGATTCTCTGACACTGAGTAGATGGACTATAAGGAAAACTATAATGCGTAAAGGTTTTGCTGACTTCTATCTCTGCCTCCACTTATAATACTTTATTTGCAAGGATGATATCACCTTAGATGTGTCACTCCCCTCACACTTCTCCTCAACTTCCTGGAAGTTGTAATTACTTATTGGATATAGTAAAAGAAGGAAAGAGAAGGTTGAAGGGATAGAGAAGAGGATTAGGAAGCAATGGCACTATGGCTGCACACAAAAGCCACACTTGTAAAGCAGGTGACACCTGTCAGTCTCTAGTTAGAACAATTCCATTTCTGCTCTAGGGATGGTTAGTTGGGGGCGGGATGGAGAGGGCTTCCTAGTTACTTTCAGGTTGGCAGATTTGCCGTTTCTGACTATACGGATTCAGCAATAACTAGAAACTCCTCCAAATTTTATCAATCATTGATTGTTACTCCAAAATTTTGATAGTGCTATTTTTAATCCTTTTCTAAGTTGATTAGGTATTTTAGGGACAAGCTGAGGGAGGTCTCAATAAGGAAATCTCATGGAATTCTGTTTTCCACACCATCATTTATAGTCTTATATGTAGAACATGTACAAATAGTTCCTCTTCAATACATTAAAACCATTTATCCCAGAAGCCACAGCTTGAGTGTTAATGAAACACTGAGCACAGCACCCTCACAGCACAATAGGTTCAGTAAATGATTATGGATTGAATAATGGGATTCAAATGATTCATTCCCCCAAATTTTATTTCTCTTACTCTGTTATATTACATATAACATTTTATTCACTCTCACTAAATTAATGTCTTTAAAATGAAGAACAACTGTGTGTAAATCATCTCTCTGTTAAAGATCATACTACCTCACTGGCAGTTCACACACAAGGGAGACCCCCAAAAACTGGAATTTATTTATAAAAAATTGTGTAGTTATTCTTATATGTTTAAACTTCATTCACCTTCAAAGTACTCTCTGTCTGATGCAATACACCTATCAAGAGGCTTTTCCCACTGCTCAAAACAGTTTTTGAACTCGTCAATTTTGATGCCTTCTACTGCTTCTGCCATTTTTTGTTTCACCTCTTCCACATTGGCTAAACATTTCCCTTGTAGGACTTTTTCATTCAGGGAAACATAGAAAAAAAGTTGCTCAGGGTGAGATCAGGAGAGTAAGGAGGGTAGGGCACAGAGGTCATGTCTTTTTGGTCAAAAACTGCTGAACACTCAGTGCAGTGTGGACAGGTGTGCTCATAAATCACCCATCATGAAATGGGGAAACACGTTAAATGAATCTTCAAAAAAAATTCACTGAAGTTGAATGCAGCCTCATATTATAACATTGTTGTTAAACAACAACCCTGGCTGGTACACTGATGTTGATGGGTTCTTAGAACACTTACCTAGTGGAGGAAGCCTGTACTACAAGGGCCCTGCCCTGAAAAAAATAATAATTCCTGTTTCTGGGGGGAGTACTCCCCTGTATAATTGAGAACAAACCATAAAGAAGAGGATAAAGTCATGAGTGTCTTCTTCCTTGAAATATCTTGCATACAATCTGCTGTGGAATCACAAACACAAAAAACATTCATTAGAAAAGGGCTCAGGCTGGAGTGCAGTAGTATAACCATAGCTCACTTCAGCCTTGAACTCCTGGGCTCAAGTGACCCTTCCATCTCAGCCTCCCAAGTAACTAGGACTACAGGTGCATGCCACCATGCCAGACGAATTTTTTAATTTTCTGTAGAGATAATGTTTGGCTATATTGCCTAGCCTGGTCTTGAACTCCTGAGCTCAAACAATCCTCCTGCCCTGCCTCTCAAAATACTGGGATTACAGGCATGAGCCACTGTGCCCAGCCTTCTTTTTTAGCTATCCATTTAATTACATAAAATCAAATTTAAAACTTGATCTTCAATAAAATGTTTTGCTTGGTCATCTGTTTATTTAGATGGGAAATTAAAGATTTCAAGAAAACTTCTCAGACAAATTTATATGAAACAATCAATTGCCATATATTACTGCTAAATGAGTCCTGATGCACTAGTTAAGGTTTAGGCCTAGCTGCTGTAACAAAGGGACCTCAAAAGCAGTGGCTCAAGCAAGACAGAAGTCTTGCTTCACACAATAGTTCAGAAGTAAGCAGAAGACCCAGAATGAACATGTGACTTTCTTCCATGACATCATTAATCATCCCCCAAGAGACGGTCCTTGCCTACATGCTCAACACTGGCTCACCAACACCACATCTACAATCCCCATAAAGGGAAAAGGGAGAACATGGGGAGCAAGCATTTTCTTTTAGAGAAGTGATACAGACATTGCTGCACCTGACTTTTTGTTCATATTCCAGTGGGAAGGAAATCATATGGCCATATATATCTCTAAGGAAGGCCACCCATGTCTCCAAAATTCTATGTGATATTTCTTTTACTAAAAGACGGAAGGAAAGAATGGACATAGGAAGACAATTAGCAGTCTTTGCCATATTGACAAAAGCAATTTAATACAGTAATTCTTTACTCAGGATTTAAGGAAAATACTTCTAAAGAGGAAGCTGCCACAAAGCTAAGCCTCAGAGAAAATATTGTGTAGTGCAAAATATTATTTTTATCTAAGGATGCACAGAAAGCACTTTGTGAAGCTATCATTTGTCACACAGTTTATGAATCAGAGAAAAGGAAGAAAATTTACCCAAAATATTGGGTCTGACCTGCTGACTGTATGTTCAGTTCTTGAGTGTTCACTCTAAAATTACCGCTTGACTCTGTTTATCATGCTTTGAAAAGGCAGGAGTTTTACTGAGCTCTACTCTGTGATTGACATCTTACTGAGCCTGCTCAGAGGCCAGAAGTCAGCATCAAATGAAGCTTCTGCATTTGTGAAATCAGAATCACTACATTTATTCAAGTTGCTGTGAAGTTCATAATTTTGTCCTTCTTTATGGCTGCATAATATTCCATCATGTATATATACCACATTTTTTATCCAGTCTGATTTTGATGGGTAGCAGTTAGTTCCATGTTTTTGCTAGTGTGAATAATGCTGCAATAAACACGCATGTGCAGGTATCTTTTTCATAGAGTGATTTGAGTTCCTCCAGATATATTCCCAGAAGGGGAATTGCTGGGTCATATGGAAGGTTAATTTTTAGATTTTTTAGGCATCGCCACACTGCTTTCCACAGAGATTGTACTAGTTTACACTCCCACCAACAGTGTAGAAGTGTTCCCTTTTCCCCTCATCCCCTCCAGCATCTGTTGTTTTCTGAGCTATTGATGATGGCCATCCTGACTGGAATTAGGTGGTATTTCAGTGTGGGAAACTGCCAGGGGGAGGGGCACACTTCATCAGTAAGGGTACCTGATCTCAAACCAGGTGAAGTGGAGACCAAAGGGAAGCCCAAACTTTACCTGTACAGTACAATGACCACTTGTAAACCCTTCCTGAATTGTACCCACATCTCTAAAACAAGAATAAAATTTTTAAAAAGCAAAACACAGAAAGTTCTAGAGCTCAGGTAGAGAACTGAAAAGCAGGCTAAGAGATGGATAATTTAATTTTCCTTCCTGGTTTTATTACTGCCACACTAAGGAGCTTTTCCTTGAACTGATAGTATCAAAATAAGATTAAGAATAATAAAAAAGCCTTTTCTGTTTTTGTTTTTCTTTAATTCCTATGTGTGGGGTGCATCCCATCAGTGGCCAAAGATAAAACTCATGGGTGACAAAGACTGAAATCAACAAAGGTTTCATAAAGTCTATTGTGCCTGCTATAGCAGCTTTTTGGAAGAGATTGGTAATTCTGGCTAGTTACTCTCAGTTCCCCACCACCTAATCCAATCTTTGCCTTTTTTTCTGCTCTGAGAGGTGGAGCTTTACTAACTGTATCAGCCATGTGTCCTCGGCCTCTGACTCTAGTTTGATTTGGCTAATAGGAGGCACCATCAGGAGATGAAAAGACAGAAAAAAGAGAGAGGTTGAGGTATTTCTTCTCCTGGCTCTTTCTGTGCCTCAGCAGTATGATTCTAGCAAAGGCTGCACTCATGTCTAGCCACACCTCCAGCATTCTTCAGGCTCTGATAATAACATTTCTTCTCGCCCCTTTATCTCTAAATGCAGTAGTGATTTTTCATTCTTGCTAATCTGGTTGTGTAATAATTCTTTATTTATACCCTTAGTCTTGTCCACACCTCCAGAAACAATACTTTCATTAAATTCTAGTCAGTTAACCTATGATTGTGCCTTTCGTGTTTTGTTGAGCCCAAATACAATAATTTTATCAGATATTGTTCCAGGAAATAGACTCTCAAAATGGGATTGGGATTGGGCAGCTAACACATTTGAAGAGCATATGAATATCCAGTGCTTACTCTAATTCTTATCAATGGTGGCATATAGGATGAATTACAGGTAGAAAGCAAGGCATTGGGAGTTTGAGCGACTGTAGGGTTAGCCATTGTGGTGACAATGAGCATTGTAGATTATTATGGTTTCTTCTGACTGCCCTGGGGAAAGTCCAAAAAGAAAAAGATCATCTTAAGGCTTTAAACTCCCATCTCAAGGTACAAGTGGAGGGTCAGAAAATCTCTATGGTTACCTTAAAGAAGTGTTTTATCTACCTTGTCTAGCTGTAAGACCAACATGGTTTTGATGAATTGCAATGTCAGTTAAATGTGCAACCCACCAGATCTCTAATGCACTGGTAAGGGCACTGTTCTGGAAGAAGTGGGATGAGGAGTTAGTCTATTTAATCTATATTATCAAATTTACCGACTTAAATCTGATCCTAATACTTCTTCACCTCTTCATTATCCTTTTACTGTCTGGAATAAAAGGTGATATGCCCTGTTTAATTCCTGATATTCATCAGCTGAGTTATCCCTGTTTTTCTTAATCAGTCTGACTAGAAGTGTATCAATTGTATTGATGTTTCCGAAATGTGGTTTCATTGACACTCTTCATCAGTTTAATAGGTTTCTGCTCATATCTTTATTATTTTCTTCCTTTTGCTTGCAGTAGATTTAATTTGTCTTTGTTTTAGTTTCATAACTTGCACATTTTAATTTTTGATTTGAGACCTTTCTTATTTTCTTATGTAAGGCTTTTAATGCCATACATTTCTCATGGCTACTTTAGCTGCTTCCCACAAATGTTGATATACTATGTTTTCTTTTAATTCAGTTTCAGAATTATTCCTAATTTCCCTGTGATTTCTCATTCACCTGTGAGTTATTCAGAAATGTGTATTTTTATTTCCAAATATTAGGAGATTTTTCAAACATATTATTGTATTTGATTTCTAAGTTAATTCCATTGTTTTCAGAGAAATATTTTAACTCTTAAGCTTGTAGAGACTTATTTTGTTGCCCAGAATATGATCTAAGAAATGTCTGTGTGCACTTGAAAAGAATGTACAGTCCTCTACTGTTAGGCATAGCATCCTACAAATGTCAGTTAGGTAAGTTAGTTGAGATTGTTGTTCAATCCATCTATAGAATCCTTATTGATTTTCTATCCATGTTTTCTAATGATTACTGAGAGAGGAGAATTGAAGCCTCCAACTGGAAATGTTAATCTATTTCTGGAATTTTAAAACACATTCTGAAGTTCTATTTTTTTGGTGTATACACATTTTGGAGTGTTATGCTTTCTTAATGAAATGATCCCTTTATTGTTATATTATATACGTCTATATTTCCTGTAATAGTTCTTGTTCTCAGGTCTGCTTCATCTAATATTTGTATAACCACTCCAACATTTGACTAGTATTTTCAGCATATATCTTTTTCCTTCCTTTTACTTTAAACCTATGTGGGTAGACTATCCCTAATCTGAAAATCTGAGATCTGAAATACTCCAAAACCCAAAACTTTTTAGTGCCAACATGACACTCAAAGGAAACTCCCATTGAAACATTTCTAATTTTAGATTTCAGAGTAGGAATGCTCAACCAATATTTCATACATATTCCAAACTCTGAAATTTGAAATATGTCTGGTGCTAAGCATTTCAGATAAGCTATATTTAACCTGTATGTATATTTTTATATTTAAAAATGGAAACTATAAAAGAGGTTTCTGTAGACAGCACATAGCTGGTACTACCATGTGATAGTATTTCAAAATATTTTTAAAAAATTTTTTTATTTTAAAGATTGGAGTGTAATTCAGGGTTAGGTATACAAATGTTCATTATGCAAGTACCCTTGTTGATGAGGTATGCCCCCTATAATCTTATTTTAACCAAAGTGTTTAGACCCCATTTACAACTAGTATAGTGACAAATATTGTGTTATTTATATTTGTCATCTTGCTAATTTTTTTTATATTTCTCCTCTTTCTAAAATTTTTTAAGCTTTATTTTAAAGATGTGGGGTACAATTCAGAATTAGGTATACAAATGGTGATTGTACTGGTAAACTTTGGACCCCACTTCGCCTGATTTGAGATCAGGTATACTTATCGATGAAGAGGGCCTCCCCTCTGGCAGTTTCCCACTACTGCCAATCCCTTTCTTATAGTATTATGATAATTGTTCAGGGTCCACTTATGAGTGAGAACATGTTATGTTTCTCTTCTTTCTGATTTTTAAAAGCCTTTCTTAGTATTTTATCTTATCTTCAATGTTGATTTATCAGTTATGCCTTTTTATTTTTAATTGTTTATCTAAGGTTTATAATAACTTTAATTTGTCACAGTCTACCATCAGAAAATATTACATTACTTCATGAATAGTATGAGAAACTTATAAATGCATACTTCCATTTATCTCTTTTCTTCTTTTGTATTATTTTTTCATAAGTTTTGCTTCTGCATATTATAACCCTTAAATATTTTAATATTTTGATTGACATAGAATTATCTTTTAAAATGATGAATGCTAAGAAAAAATGTTTTATATATTTTAATTTTTACCATTTCCAGTGCTCTTCATTTTTTAATGTAGAGCTAAATTATCATCTAGTATCATTTTCCATTTTCCTACAGAACTTCCTGTAAGATGCCTTATGGTGCATTATCTTATCTGCTGGCAGTAAATTCTCTCAGCCCTTGTTCATCTGAGAACATCTTCAACCTTCATTTTTTTAAAGTTATTTTTGCAGATATCAAATTCTGAGTTCTCAGAGATTCTGCAACACTCTAAATATGTCACTCTCATTGTGGTCTGGTGTGCATAGTTTCCAATGGAAAGTCTGCTGTTATTCTTATCTTTGTTTTTACATATAATGTTTCTTTTTTTTTTTTTTTACTGCTTTTAGGATTCCCCCTTTATCTTTGGTATTAAACAGATTTATTACAGTGTCACAAGGTGTAGATTGTTGTTTCTTTTTTGTGGTTGGAGTTCTCTGAGCTATGTTATTTGAATCTATATCTTTGTTGTCTTTCTGTGGTTTGCTATCTTTCATTAATGTTGGGAAATTCTCAGTTATGGTCTCTTCATATTATTTGTACCCCATTCTCTCTCTTCTCCAACTTGGAGTCCAATTTCACATACTTTAGACTGATATTGTTTTACATAGCTTCACTGTTCTTGGATTATCTGTTCTTCTGTTTTCTTTCTCCAGTATTTTTCTTTTGCATTTCATTTTGAATAATTTCTATTGATCAATATTAAAGTTCACTGACTCCTTGGTTTTCTCCAGCCAACTCATTAGATAATCAAGAAAATCATTTACCTTTGATTTTGTAGAGTTCTCTTAAAATTTCTAGTATTTTTATTTGACTCTCTTTTATAATTTTCATTTCTACTGAAAGTTTTGATTTGTTTATGCATGTTGTCTACCATTTCCACCTGATACTTTGACATATTAATTATAGTTATTTTAAAGTCCCTGTTTGATAGCTGCAATATTTATATCATCTCTATGACTAGTTCTGTTAATTATTTTGCTTCTTAATAAGGTCTTACTTTTCCCCCTTGCTTGTTTTTGTCTCATAATTTTTGATAGAACATCAAATTTGGCATGAAAAAGATAGTAAGAAATGGGATATATATATATATATATAGCATTTATATCTGAAAATGAGCGTATTTATTTTCCTGCTAAGCAAATAGTATGGGAAAGTTGAGTCAGTATTTGAGTTGGATGTGGGTTTTGTTGTTGTTGCTGCTTTCACTACCCTTAAATTATCTCAGTGGTGAACTCCTCCATTGTGATGGGTGTGGAGTCCAAGGTGCCAGAGGGTCTTCTTTGGTGTTCCTGGACCACCTTCAGGTTTTATTAGTCCCTACAGGCCTGTGTCACAATCCTCACAATTTTGCCCCTCCTTCAATTATATATTTCTCTTGCTTGTTACTTAGTGCAAGGCTCATGGCAGGGCAGGGAAAGTTTTTGGTTATCCTCCAATCTATCTGCCATACAGAATTAAGAGTGACCCATATGGGTCATATTAATCCAATAGCCTGATAGAGGTCTATAAAAATTAATGAGTCATTCATGCTGTGATATTGCTAAGCCAACTAAACAACTCTGTTCAAATGATCCCCATCTCCAGGTTTTTCTGAAAGTTCACAAGATGAGAAGGTACCTAGATAGCTCCCTCTGTCAGAATATTTTCTTATTTCCTAGAAGAGAAAAAAGATGGAAGGATTGGTATAAAATGTGATGTTCAAAGCCCAGTCGTGAGCCTCTCCCATTGAAGGTCTGTCTGAATACAGAACTCCATTATCTTCATGATAAATCTTTCATCTACCCAACACCTCCCAAACTATTCCCAACTCCAAAGAATACAGGAACTCTGCTGGAATTTACCCAATCAAAGGTTAACTTTATTTCAAATGTCATTATTTTTAAAGTTGTTTACATTTATTTAAAATAAAGTTCATTAAGTTTATTTAAGGTTTAACTTTATTTTAAACTTTTTTCAAATGACTGTGCCTCCAGCCAGCTTTTTCTGAAAATTCATAATGAGGGAAGGTAGCTGGGGAAGCCACAACTTAAATGGAAAGAGAATAGGAGCTTAATTAATTCTACCACTGAATTATTGATATCTGTTACATGAGGTTGCTGGTAAAATGTGGTCCTAATGTATATACCATCCATTTACCCATGATGTCTTATTTATCCAGATCCTTGCACGGGCCACTGTGGTTCTTCAATAGTGAAGGAGCACAGCCAGTCTGCATGCTGGAGATTCCAAGATTGTGACTCATAGGGCTCAGCTACTTTAGTTCACATTCAAGCTACCTTCAAATGCACCAAGAAGTGCAGGGTCAAGCACCATCAGTGACTCTAGGGAGCTATATCACCAGTCTTCTATAGGAGGCCACCCTGCATGATCCTCAAATGCCACATATACCCTTTGAGAGGGGCTGCCTTCAGTAACTCAGATGATGTTCTGGTACTTTCTGCCCTGGAGAACATAAAACAAAATCACACACTGAATCCACAGTCAGGTGCCTTGATAGAATATTCATTCCTCTAATATTATGAAATAAAAAATTGAGAAACATGACAGATATGTCCTTAAAATAAGAACACAAAGCAAGATAGAAAAAGAGAGACTAAAATAATATTAACAAAACCCAACTATAAGCAGTCCAAGAGTCAGGTCCCTTCTAGAATTCCCATCTTATACTTCTTCCTGTTTCAGGTTTTTCACCCCCTATTTTGGGTCTTTCATACCCAAGATGAAAAAGCCAGAGGTAGAAAGCCATTTTTTTTCTGGAGCCCATGCTGAGGACCATGGCCAAATCAAAATAAGTCATTGTTCTTCAGAACTGAGTCTCTGTAACTAGGGTTATGCTATGACTTGCCCCCACATAACTCAGCATCGTTAGACTAGCATAAGATCACGTCACAAATTCAAAAGTCAGATAGATAATAAACCACTGTTACAGTTATTTGTTGAGATGGTGATCTTCACAAGCCTACCTATGGTGGAAAACCAACATTCTGGCAAATGCATACACCTGCTAACTGTTCAAAGATCACCTTGTTTCTGTTTTTCTTTCTACTTCTTCCTGGCATCTTGTGCTTCACAAGGGGGTGCTATTTCCCATTGATTGCCCGTAGACACACAGAGATTTAGAAGAAAACACTGATAGGCTTTTCCCCTCTCATCTGTAGAGAGCAATAGAATGCTTTTGGACCTTCAATATATATTTTAGGAAAAATAAAACAAGCTATTTCCTAATACAGAGTTTGCTGGAAATGATATTGTTTTACTTGTCATTTGCATATCTAGGAAAAGGCATATCCATGAAAAACTGATTCAGAGATTATTCATTTTTCTTTTATAATTTTTTTCATGTCATAAGTGTGCTCATGTTGTGAAATATTAGAAAGCATAACAGTAAAAAAAAGTCTATCATATACTAACATAAATCATTAGGAATATTTTGGGATATTTTCTTCCAACTATTGCTTCTATTTATCCATCAAAATAAACCCATCCAACACAATCATAGTATATATAAAATATAGAATCATCTTTCAAAAAGATTATTTTATTTTTTAACATCTGTATAATACATTTTTGTATTATATGTATAAAGGCATATATGTAGTTTCAAAATTATATTACATCCTTAATAGAATTACAGGGCATTACAATGTGATTATTTCTATTTCTATATAAATGTCATTCAATTGTCTTCCAACTAGGAGAGGAATTCAAAATATCTAACACCAAGTATGGATACAGGTCAATCAGAACAGATTTCTGCAGTCAATAACCAGAACAGGAGCCTTGGGGCACATCATTAGAATATTAGCCTGTTTGTGCTAATTTACTTGTCCACCAACTCAAAATCTTCACAGCACTAAGTATTAACATTAAAAATAAATCAATCCCTCTAATTGAAGAGGGGAGAAATTGTTCATATTTTCTTTAAATTTTTAAATTATGTGTACATAATTGCTACATATAATTATGAGATTCATGTGATGTTTTGATATAGACATACAATGTGTAATAATCAAATCAGAGTAACTAGTGTATCTATCACCTTAAGGACTTATCATTTATTTGTATTTGGAAGATCCCAATTCCATTATTGAAGTTATTTTAAAACGTACAATAAATTATTGTTAACTGTACTCACCTTATTGTGTTTCTGAAAACTAGATCTTATTCATTCTATCTAACTGCATTTTTGTGCACATCAACCATCCCCACTTTTATATCCTTATTCGCTCTATTCAACTGTATTTTTGTACCCATTAACCATCCACCCTTTATCCCCCTTTTCCCTGCTAACCTTCACAGACTCTGGCAACCATTATTCTACTCTCTACTTACCTGAATTCGTGTTTTTTAGCTCCCACATGTGACTGAGAACATGCGATGTTTATCTTTCTGTGCCTGGCTTATTTTCACCTAACATGATATCTTCCAGTTACATGATATTGTTGCGAATGACAAGATGTCATTTTTTAATGACTGAATATTGTGTATATGTACCACATCTTCTTTATCTATTGATTCACTGATATACACTTCGGTTGATCCCCTATCTTGACTATTATGAATAGTGCTGCAATAAACATGGAAGTGCTGAAATCTTTTCAATATACTGATTTTTTCTTTTGAATATTTATGCAGAAGTGAGATTACTGCATCATATGGTAGTTTTACTTTTAGTTTTTTGAGGAACCTCCACACTGTTCTCAATAGTGGCTGTACTAACATACATTCCCACCAGCAGTGTATGAGGGTTCTCCTTTCTTCACCTCACTAGCATTTGTTATTGCCTGTCTATTGGATAAAAACAATTTAAACTAGGATGAGATGATATCTCATTGCAGTTTTGATTTGCATTTCTCTAATGATTAGTAATGTTGAGCATTTTTTCACATACCTGTTGGCTATTTATATACCTTCAGATCTTTTTCCCATTTTTTAATTAAACGATTAGTTTTTTTCTATTGAGCTGTTCAAGCCCCTTGTGTATTCTGATCATTAATCCTCTGACAGGTGGGTAGTTTAAACTATTATATTTTCTCCCATTTTATGGGTTGTCTCTTCACTTTGTTGATGGTTTTCTCTGCTGTATCAGTAGCATTTTTATATGCAAATATTGAACAATCTGAAAAAGAAACCAAGAAAGTAATCCCACTTATAATAGCTACAAATAAAGTAAAATACCCAGGAGTAAATTTAGCAAAAGAAGTGAAAGATCTCTAAAATGAAAACTACAAAACATTGATTAAAGAAATTGAAGAGATCATTAAAAAATGGAAAAATAGTCCACGTTCATAGATTGAAAGAATCAACATTGCTAAAATATCCCTACTACCCAAGGCAATATACAGAGTCAATGCAATCCCTATCAAAATACCAATGACATTCTTCACAGAAACAGAAAAATAATCCTAAAATTTATATGGACCAAAAAAGACCCAGAATAGAGCCATTCTGAGCAAAAAGAACACTATGAAGGAATCACATTGTCTCACTTTGAATCATACAACAACACTATAGTAACAAAAACAATATGATACTGTTATCAACAACAAGTTCAGCTGTTTGTCACCTGTAGGCCAAAATGAACAAGCATGAGATGTACTTAAAGGAAGATGATTTTATTTCAAAAGCAAGCAATTGGGGAGATGGTTGGGCTCATACCTCAAGAAATCATTTTAAAGTTTTTGGATGAAAATAGAGATTTTAGAGGGAAAGAATGAAATGAAGGGCATTCAGGAGTGACACAGGGTACTGGCTTATGCATCTTGCTTTGATAGTTATCTTAATTTACTGTCCACCTAAAAAGTTGACTGGTACCATCTTGATTGTGGCCAGGTTGTAGATCAACTGCCTTGAAGTGATCTCGGGACAAAGGAGAATTCTGCCTTGGGGGGTCTCCATTCTCAGTTGATCCAAGATTAGCCTCTGGAATTTCTTAAGTAATTAAATTAAAGGGTACATGCTCAATAACAGAGTCAAAATTAAAAGAAAGGAAAAAAAACCTTAAAGATTAAAAGAAAAAAATACATTAAACTATAACTCAAAAGCTGAAGTGGAAATTCTCAGAGAAGTTTCATAAAAACAGACACATAGACCAATGAATCAGAAGGGATAATCCAGAAATCAATCCATGCACTTACAGTTCACTCATTTTTGACAAAAGTGCCAAGAACATACATTGGGAAAAGGACAGCTTCTTCAATAAGTGGTGCTGGGAAAACTGAATATCCATATGAAGAAGAAACAAAATGAATTAAAGAATTGAATCTAAGACCCGAAAATATAAAACTACTAGAAGAAAACATTGGGGAAATATTGGTCTGGACAAATATTTGTTGAGCAAGACCTCAAAAGCACAGACAACCAAAGTAAAAGTGGGCAAATGGGATCACATCAAGCTAAAAAGCTTCTCGCCTTTGTTAATCACTGCTATTTTAATGTTTAATGTTCACCCTTACTAGTAAGGTATTCTAGTAAGGAATTCCTTCCTAAGGAGTAAGCAGAAACCAGCTCTGGAAAACAAGAAATGGATGACTCATTCTTTTGTCACTTTAGCCAATCATCTGAGACAGAGAATGGACTCTCTCTTTACAGTTTCGACATGACAGCTCACCAGTTTCACAATGCATCCCTTCCTAAAAACTGACCACCACATGCAGACCAGTTTTGGTCAACTTGCAGAAGATGTGCAGTGAGGGTTTTTGTGTTTTTTGCTTCACCTTTTCAGATCAGAGAGCTGGAAACTCTAGCCTTAAATCATGCTAATACTGACAGTTTTTTAAACATGCAACCCATGAAGAGGCATGATGCTCAGTTGTGCATGCACATGTTTCTCCTTTCATAAATAGTAATGACTTTTCCTGTAACTTATTAAATATGTCTACTCAGCCACCTTGCTCAGCATAAATTCCTGTTCCTTTTACTCGCCCCTTGAAGTGCTTGCTTTTGGCTTCTGCCATGCTTCCCAGCCTATGGGATGGCCAGCCTGCAGGCTGCAACTCTTTATGAGAAATAAAGTTATCCTTTTCACATTTATGAACTTTGTGATTCTTCAGTGGACAACACTAAATAAATGAATCGTTTCTGGAAGAAACAGTAGGACAAACGCTGATGGTTCAACATAGTGGAATTGGTTGGTAGTTAGGCCAATGTGAAGGTTCTCACAGTCAAAGAGAAGGTGACAACTCCTTTGTTCTGCTTTGTCTTACTCTCCCCCTCCCTGTCCCATCTCCATTTCCCCACCCCATACAATCCCAGGTTACCAATTTACTGAACACAGTGAAGAGTAAACAAAGGTTTCCTTTTTTCCTTTCAGACTATCCCGTTACTTAGGCACATGTCTAGAGCCACAAAGAGACTGAAAGATATTTCACCAGAAAAACTGAAAGTATACAGAGAACAAATCTCCAGAAAGGGACTCTGGGAGACCCTGTCTTCAAAAAAGCTGGCTCATCTGATAATAAAAACCACCAAGCAACAAGCTTAGGCCAAGGGCCACCCGATATTTGAGAAAAAGCTTTAATATGGAAGATTGAGAGAAACTTTTTTCATATTTAAATTTATATTTAAAATAGAATATGCAAGCATAATCCTAGTCCGCAAGTATGTCTCACTGGTCAGATGTTTTCAAAATACAAATGAAATGTAAACAGCATTCTATACACAATTTTCAACTTATCAATTAACTGTGTAACAAATTAATATAATCCACTTTATGTGGATCAAATTAATCCTTTTACTTGAATATAGGGTCTTATGTAAGCCTCTCTTCCACTGAGAAAATATTAAGGTATACTTTGTACTTTTTCCTGAGAAATAGAAGTTCATTGTTCTGACTGTTCGTTAGCAGAACTAGAGATTTTGTTTAGTTTGGCAAAGTGGGGTAAAACAAGCAATCTTCAAAGGCTCTCAGAATAAATGTTTTATGGATGGAACTGAGAGATGTCTGTATCAACTTATCAGAGAGGTCAAGTACTAGATACTGAGGGAAAAGCAGGCAAATTATGAGCATCTGCACAGATGTCGTTCCATAATAATTCATGAACAACAAAGATTGAGAAAATCAAAAACAGGAAGATATTTTCAATTTTTAGCACCTCATTATTTATGTCCCAAACCACAGGAATGGGGCTCAGCTTCCTTTTGCTGGAATGGAATACACCTGAAGATGTTATTTTAGGTTATCTGCTCTGAACAGTGCATTTTCAGAACTTAATATGATAGCCACCTCCTTAATTACTCCATGCTTAATTTTCTAACTCCAGGCCACAGCTTGGCCTCTCAATGAAAGAGCTCACTTGGGAATAAAAGAAGTCCCAGATATTATGGTTTCATGATGTTCTGTTCTATGCTCAAAGCTGGAGCGGAACTTCAGAATCTCAATGAGTTGTGAGGTATTTTGCAAGCAATTGATCACTGGTAATAATTAAAATTTCAATGTGGGATTAGAAAAAAGTGAGATGATATCAAGACCATATAAGCTTTTAAAAAGGGGTTTTTTTCCTTCTTATGAACAAATCCAGTTTAACACTGCTGATGGACCACATATATTATAACGTTTGGTTCTCCAAACCCAAGACACAGAAAAAACATTGTAGAAGATGACTGCGCAAGGACGATCAAAGGCAAGAGTGGATAAAAAGTTTCTATAAATCTTTGAACACTTCAAAAAGCTGAGGAAGTTCCATCTCAACTGCCTGCAGAGGAGAACAGCATTGAGAAGCAAGGACTCCACCTCCACAGAGCCCCAGTAAGGTTTGGGATTTGGAGCATCCGTTTCCATGGAAGGTGGCAATATGCTGTGGGGATGAAAACAAAGGGCTTGTTGAAAACATACGGAGCAACTTGACTCCCCACACACCCTTTCACTCATTTTGTGGCCCAAAGATGTCACATGACTGTCCCATCCCATCTCCACACACACACATGTAAGCTGGAGGTTTCTTCTTTGGCAGAGCTGAATAGAAGTGGCTCTAATCTCAAGAACCCGCAGCCAGCCCAGGCAAGGGTAAGCCATGGGAAAGAAGATAGGAAGACTCAGTGTATCCAGGCTGAACTCCAGACCCTCATCTCATTTTAGCAGATGATGATTCTTCTTTCCAGGAGAACAATCTGCAAATGTCAGGCTTATTTTATCAGGAAATTGTGATAAAATAAATCCAGAATCCAGCTACTTCTTACCACCTTTATTGCTGCCACCCTGGAACAAGCTACCCTCTCTTTCTCTCCTGGATTAGTGGAACGGCCTCCTAACTGGTCTCTTTGATTCTAATGTTCCTTCCTACAGTCTCAATCCAGGTGCCTGAGGGATTCTTTGAAATCCAGTCAGATCTTGTCATGCTTCTACTTCAAAACGTACAATGGTACACTGTACACTCAGTAAAAGTCTTCCTATCACCCTAAAGGCCCAGCTTTCACCTCTCTGTTTTCCTCTCCTCCTATTTCCTCCCCAGTCACTCTCTGTTAGAGAAACAGACATTTTTTGCTGTTTCTCTAACACAACAAGTCTGCTTTCACCTCAGGGCCTTTGCACTTGTTATTCCTCTGACTCTAATGCACTTGTCCCAGATACACACATGACTAACTCTCTTGCTTCTGTCAAGTTTTTTTGTTCAAAAATTATTTTCTTAATAAGGCCTATCCCAACCACCTTATTTAAACTTGCAATCATGTAACACTCTTAATCTTCCTTATCCTGTGCTAGTATTTTTATTTTTCTATTGTGCTTATCACCAATTAAGATACTATTTAACTGGCTTATTTCTGTTTTTTTGCTTTGTTTTGTTTTTTTGAGTTGGGGGTCTCACTCTGTGACCCAGACTAGAGTGCAGTGGCATGATCATGGCTCACCACAGTCTCAACCTACTAAGCTCAGGCAATCCTTTCACCTCAGCCTCTCGCGTAGCTGGGACTACAGGTGTACTCCACAACACCCAGCAAATTTTTTTATTTTTCTGTAGAGATGAGGTCTCACTATATTGTCTAGGCTGGTCTCAAACTCCTGGGTTCAAGTGATTCTCCCACGTTGGTCTCCTAAAGTGCTGGGATTATAGGCATGAGCCACTGCGCCAGGGCTAAATTTGCTTATTTCTTATATCTTCTGTAGTCTGTCTCCAGGTTGCTAGACTATAAGCTTCATGAGGGCAGGAATCCTTCCCTGTTTCGTTTACTGATAGATCCTAAGTGGGTGAAATAGTGCCTGGCACATAGCAGGTATTTAACAAATATTTGCCAATGAGAAAATGAATGGCTTAGTGAGTCTACACACTGAATTGGAAGGGCTATTCTTCCTTACCCTGCCTTATTCTCCAAAATCTAGCTGCTTGGCATATATCCCAGACACAAGATGAGAGATATTTCTCCTGAGAAACTAAATAGTCCAGAGAAAAGATCTCTGGCAAGAAAAATTTAAGAGAAAGGGCAGCTCATGTCCTGATGACCATTCAGTGAAGAACACTAGTCAACCAGTCCCTCCAAGACTTCCTACCCACCCCCAACCATACACACACAAAACCTCTAACTAGCAATGTAGATCCATGTGCTTACATATGAATAGCAACTAAGTGTCAGTGGTCATTTAAGGAAACCTTCCAACATTAAAGAAAAATAAAAAACAAGCTGAACAGCAATGAGGAACTAAGAGGAAACAGAAAATGCAAGAAGCAGAAGTTATTTTTTTAACTCTGCAGCTAACATTGCAATTGAGATAAGAAATGATATTGTGAACATAAAACAAGAATTAAAAAACAGAAAATCAAAATTAAGCTCTTGGAAATAAATATAAATATTAGCTGAAATAAAATATTTAATGTAAGGGTTTATAGATTAAAATTAGAGGAACCTCCTAAAAGCTGAATAAAATAGTCAAGGGGATAAGAAATTGGGGGGAAAAAGGTAAGAAGATTAGAGGACTAGAAGGAGAAAATTGAGAAAACAAAAGAGAAAATTATTGACACATTAATTTAAGTCAGGATTGAAAGGGCAGACTTCATGATCAACATATTTAATTGGAAAATAACAGCAAAACTCAGGGTCTACACCAAGGTGTTTCATTATGAATTTCAGAACATCAAAAACAAAACATCTTAAAAAGAGGGAGAAAAAAAAAAACGAACAGGAATCAGAATGGCATCAGACTTTTCACAACATCGCTAGAAGTGAGAATAACATGCAGCAGTTTCTTCAGAATTCTTAGCAAAAATTATTTTCAAGCTAGAATTCCTGCCAAAGGATCAATCAAGTATGAGAGTAAACTAAATATCTGAAACTTTCAGATATACAAGGACCAAAGTAATTTGCCTTCTATGCACTCTTTCCTAGAAAGCCCGTGAAGGATGTGCTTCCCCACACACTGAAGAAGGATGAAGAGAAGGACTCAAAAAACAATGGATCCAACATCCTGGAGGGTGAGGCTACACAGCTGACCTAGAGGGAAACCAACCCAAGAGCATGGTGGGCTGTGTTGACGCCAGGCTGATGTGAAAGTATTGAGTGATGGCAGGATTATCTGGTGTGTTCTAACCTTTGACAGACATTGTTGCTTCAAGTTTGACAGCTCTATAGAAGTCTTTTAAGAAAATTGCAGTGGATACTTGGAAACAAGTGAAAAAATAAAAATAAAAAAAATAAAAACAAGGCAATTATTAGCTCCAGCAAGAAGAAAAAAGTTATCTAAGAACAGGAATATATTCATGGCTATACTGTTGGTTTAGTAGTGAACAATGTACAAATAAATCATTACAGATTTCACCTAAGTTGTGTCCTAACCATGTTAGGGGTATAGGGGTGATTAAAAGCGGGTAGTGTCAAATAGAGCTTAATGTCTCGTTTGATGTAACAGAATTTCAAAAGACACTTTCTAAAGTTGACAAATCAAAACCAGCAGGCTATGCAGAATATTTAGAAATATAGAGGTATAGCCAGAAGAAACAGCCAAAACAGGACTGGAGAACTGGGGAGGAAGTTGGAGAGGAGAATTTAGTAAGGAATTCCTTTTCTTTCTTCCTCCCTCCCTCCCTCCCTCCCTCCCTCCCTCCCTCTCTCTCTCTCTCTCTCTTTCTCTCTCTCTCTCTCTTTTTCTTTCTTTCTTTTTTCTTGCCAGGGTCTCTGTCACCCAGGCTGGAGTGCAGTGGCACAATCATGGCTAACCGCAGCCTCAACCTCCTAGGCTCAGGTGATCTTTCTGCCTCAGCCTCTGGAGTAGCTGGGACTACAGGACACACCACCATACCTGGATAACTTTTTGTTTTTTTGTAGAGATGAAGTCTTACTATGTTGCCTACTCTGGCCTCAAACTCCTGGGCTGAAGCAATCCTCCTGCCTCAGCTTCCCAAAACACTGCTATTACAGGCATGAGCCACTATGCCCATCTGGAATTGCTGTTTTTTATTATAAGATTTTTAGTGTTGTTTACTTTTTAAAATTCTATACCCATATTACTTTGGTAAAAACATAACTTAATTTCAAAATTAAATAAGTACATAAATATGAATAAGTGATGCATGCTCATTAAGAAAATTCAGAAAATAGCAGAAAACATGGAGGATAGGGAAATCAACCATAGTTTCATAACTCAAAGCAATCATTATAACTACATTTTATATACAATTTAAATCCTGCTTTTTAAAAACTTAATATTCCAAAAACATTTTTCTCAACTATTTTAGTAGCTGCCCAACATCCCTCTGATTTCCATTCTAAGCCCAACAAGGAAAAAGGCCCATGTCCATTCCCAGTGATTCTTAGTAATCACACCGACAGCAAAGGCATCTCCAACATAGAGAAGATTGAGAGGGCGAGGAAGGCTTCTTTTTAAAAATGAAAATCTTCCATCGAGTAAAAACACTTTTGAAAACTGAACACAAATTAGCTCAAGTACAAAGGGAAAGGTATTGGGTTGTGGAACTAAAAAGTCCAGGGCATCACTTCAGGCATTGCTAAAGGCAGGGCTCAAACAATGTCACCAGAATCTGATTTTTCCCTCTCTCAGTCTTTCCCTCCCTTTCCCCTCCGTTTCCCTATCCCCTCTCCCTTCTCTCTCCCTCTCTCCTCAGTAATACTTGCCCTTTTAGTCAGTTCTTAGTGGACTTGTCCTCTTACATCTTCGCACAGGGCCTCTTTTCCCCACCTCCCCAAAAATCCTGATAGTCACTCTGATTGGGCCATCAGTCAATCCAGCACCTACTACTGTGGCCAGGAGATACAGTATTTGGATTGGCCAGGATGGCCCACATGTGCCACTGCCCCTCTTCCTGGAGCCTCACCGAGACTGTATGGACTGAGAGTAGGTGGAAAAGGATCTTCAGATAAAAATTTGGAGCCATTTCTGGAGGAAGGAGATGGACTCTGGGCAAGCAAACAACAAATACCTGCTACAAACTTTTGTTTGCTCTGTTTTATTGTAAAAAGTCAAATAGAGAAAAATATGAAGAAACAAAAACCAACTAGCCACAATCTTTTGGGGTGTTTCTTCAGCTGCTTACCTTCCTCTGTACCCTTCTCCCCTTCTACCACTTGGCAAGTCCACAAAGCATCACGAATCCAACTACTAGCTGTCTTCATGCCTGCTCAGGGTTCCAGGAGAAGGTACCATGACTGGGCAAGTTGGTAACACTATACGTTCATGGTGACCAGCCTCTGCCAGATTTTCAATCCTACCACTTTTCTCTAACGCCTTGCTTTTTCACTGTCTACCACAACTATTTCAAACATTCTTCGCCCTCCTCAAATATAACCCACCTCCTCCTCCTACTTCACAGAGAAAATAGAAGTCAATAGCTGGGAACCACTTCAACTTTCCATAGCAGACCTATCTGTGTCCGCACCCATCTTTTTTCTCTTCCCTCCGGACAAACAAATAACATGGGCTTCTGAACTAAAGTCGGTTCATCTTATACTTATACTCCGAATCTTATTCTCTTACATTTTCTTGGAAATCTTATGCTACCTATTCATCCCATTCTTTCTCACTCTTACTCTCCCTCCCACTGGCTTTCCTCTCCCCCTCTGCTGGATCATGTCGCTTCCCATTTAGCCATACTCAAGACTGTAATTTTTTATTTTATTTTATTTTTTTGAGTTGGAGTCTCACTCAGTCGTTCAGACTGGAGTGCAGCGGCCGCTCCCGGCCACCGCAGCCTCGACCTGCTGGGCTCCGGCGATCCTTCCACCTCAGCCTTCCAAGTAGCTGGAATTACAGGCGCGTGCTACCACACCCGGCTAATTTTTTTTTTACTTATTGTAAAGATGAGGTCTCCCCAAGTTGCCCAGGTGGATCTCGAACCCGCGGGCTCAGGCGATCCACTCACCTCAGCCTCCCAAGGCGTTAATTTTTAAAAGGAAACACAGTTCCTTGACCTCCTGTCTCTGCCCATCTATGATTCCATCTCTATAGAAAAATTTCTTTGGAGTATGTGCTTTTGCTGTCTCTGTTTCCTCACCTGTCACTCTTTAAATGATCCCAGTTGAAATTCGAACTTCATATTCTCCTGAAACTGCCCATTCTCAGTGGGTAGTTGTGTTACAATGTTTGTTACTGAATCTCAGGTTCCCATCTCACTTGACCTCTGCAGCATTCATCACAAATGGATTACTGCCTTCTGCTTGACCTCTGGGACCAGTTCTCCTTGGTTTCTTCTTTCCTTTCTGGTCTATCTTTGCAGATATCTTTGTGTGACCCTCTCTTCTACTGAGCTGAGAATAGGAGTTCTTCAAGGCTTGGCCCTGGGTCCTATTCTCTTCAAATTCTACATTCTTTCCCTAAGCGATGTAACCTTGTCCCATGGGTTCAGATATCACACACATGTTGATGAATTTCACATTTATATTTGCAACCTTGACCAATGTATCCACTGGCTCTTTGGCATCTTCGCTGACTGAGTCACAGGCTCCTTGACCTGAACTGGACTCAGTTCTTTCTCCCAACCTTTCACCCTACAATATCTGCTGCTCTTCCAGTGTTTTCTGTCTTGAGAAATGGCATCTCCACTTCCACCCCTAATTGCTCAAGCCAGAAAGTTGGGAGTTAGCCATGTTTCTTCCCTCTTCTTAACTCCTCACATCAAATCAGTTGCCAAGTTTATCAGTTTTGCCTCCAAAATATCTCTCTAATATTCTCTCTCCTCGGTGCTTCAATACACCCCCATTATAGGCTAATATCAACCCTACCAGGAGCGCTGCAAAAGCCTCTTAACTCTTCTCCTGACATGTGACCGCTTGTTCAAGGCCTGTCTTATCTAGTGGACTATTTACTCCATGAAGGCAAAGATAAGAGCTGTCTTATTATTTATCACTTTATTTATAGCTCCTATTAGACTGTCTGGCATAATATACGTCTCATAAATTTTTCATTAAATTAAGGAAGAAATATAAGATTTCAACTACTCTGTCACCTCAAGCAAATACGTGTTTTACTCAGCCTAAAATCCAAAAGCAAGAAAAAAATATTCCCACTAGTACTAGCAAAAGACGTCACAAATTTATATACTCTGCTGCACAGCAGTTATATAGAGATATCTTTGGGAACTTGAAGCACAGGAGAGAATATTTACAGATAGGCAAATCATGTGTCTTGTTCCTGTCACACAGCTGGTTGGTGAAAGAGTAGTAAGTAGAACTCTAGGCTTCTGGCTTTCATTCCAGACCCTTTTTTCCACATTGCCACAGACAGAATCTATTAATGCAGCAGTATGCATAAAGTTAATCTTACTGCCCTAACAAGTTTATTTATCTAGCCTCCCCTGGAAACCCCAGAATTCTGCTTAGGTTATAACTATCATTTACTAGGGGCAGCAGACCATAAACAGGGAGACATGGAAGTAGAAACTAGCATACGAAGAAGTAAGGAGATTACAGAGCCATCCAACACTATAATTCTGGGGCAAACTAAGTTAGATGCCAACAGCCCAATACCTTTGTAATTCATTCACCACATATTTATTGAGCTCCTACTTAATGCCAGGCACCACTATAGTTGGTGGGGAGGTAGCAGCAAACAAAACAGCCAAAGAGTCCCTGCAAAGATTACATTCTAGTCAGGGGAAATAGACAATAAATAAGAAAGCACACATATAATATTGGGTAGAAAGAAATGTTTTAAGGAAATATGAAGTCAGTAAAAGAAGAGAGTTAGGGAAGGGGGAAGCTGTCATGTTAGACAAAATGACTGCAGAAAATCTCTCTGAAGAAGTGACATTTGAACAAGTGAAGGAGCAAATCACATAGGGAAAACATTTCCGGTGGTGGGAAGAGCAAGGCCACTGAAGTAAGAGTGTGATTACTGAGCTTGAGAAACAGCAAGGAAGTGATGTGACTGGAGGGAAGTTGTGCCAGGGCTCAATCATCCAGGACAAGATAAGGACTCTGGACTTTCTCTGAGTAATAGGAATTCGTTGGGAGGTTGTGAGTAGGGGAAAGACTTAATCATAGTTTGTTTTGAAAGGATCCCTCTGCTCCTGACCTTTTTGATGCTGACCTTTTAAGGATCAAAATGGGGCCCAGTTAGGCAACCACCTTTAAGCAACACATGACTGCATCCTGAACTAGTATGGTATCCATAGAAGGTGGCAAGGAGTGATTGGATTTGGAATATATTTTGAAAGTGGAGTCAACAGGACCTGCTGATGGAGGACATGTGGAGTATGAATGGAAGAGAGAAGCCAAGATTGATGTCAAAGCTTTAACCTGAGAAACAGGATTTATGGAAATGCCATTTACTGACATGCAGACTTTTTTGAAAGAAGTAGATTTGTGGGGGGAGATCAAGAGTTCTGTTTAGATCACTGATTTTTATGTGTCTATTATATATGCAAATTAAGATGTCGATAGGTTGTCGGGAATTCAGTGGAGGCATTAGGACTATACATATAAATCTGGAAGTTATCAACAGTTAAGGTATTATTATGGCTTCAGCCATAGATATGGGTGCAATAGTCTAAAAAGGTGTATGTATGTAATATTTATGCACTCCAATATTTAGACTTTTGGAAGATGTGGAGGAGTCAGCAAAGGATCCAGAGGAGAGGAAGCCAGTGAAATAAGAAGAAAACTAGGGGAGTGTAGTGTCCAGGAACTCAAGTGAAGGAAGTGTTTTGAGGGAAGGAGATTGATCAATTGGGTTGAATACGATGAGCATGAGGATTTAGCTACACATGTAGCTTCAGAGCACAGTCCCATAATTATCTCAGAAGTACAGGATTTCAGCTCTTAAAGAACTTTAGAATTCAACCCTCTAATTTTAAAATTGAGACCCAGAGAAAGTGATTTGTCTGAGTTTACAGTATTAGTTAGTGATAACTGGATCTCTGGATCCTATGTTTTTTCTAGTGTCTTATTTTTCTACCTTCTAGGTCAGGATAAAGTTAACAGAGTTTTGGTTATATTCTTCTATCCTGCTTGAGAAGGCTGAAAATGTAACAGATTTTTCTCACAGAAATAGTTAATATAAAAAATTAGGGGTGGGCATGGTTTCTGCTTACAACATATATTTAGGAAGAGCAACTCATTATTTGTAGGTATCTGATAAATTACAAGTTATTGTTTAAAAGAAAAAGTTGCACATTCAATACACAATTTTTGACAGCTCTGCTTTCTTCTCTTTGTTCCAATTTTATTTATTTCCATGAGTTACATCCACTAGTATAGAATTGGTTTTAAGAATGTTATTACTAAGAACAATAATCATTTTCAAAAACTAGTGGGCAGGGGAAGAGAAAATTATTGCATATAATTAAAATGTTTAAATCCAAATCAAATCTGTCTTTCAGGATAAAATCAAAGGATCTATGTTTTCCTATACTTTTTGGTTATGACTATGTATTAATAATATGTTTTCTAACTATTATCCAATGGCTTTATAACTCATAAGGCTGATTGTTGATTTATATTGTGGTTATTAAAGCTCTTTAATTTAGGCTGGGCATAGTGGCTCACACCCTCAATCCTAGCACTTTGGGAGGCCGTGGTGGGAGGATCACCCAAGGCCAGGAGCTTGAGACTAGCCTGGGTAACACAGTGAGAGCTCATCTCTACAAAAAATGAAAAAAATCAGCAGGGTGTAGTGGCATGCACCTGTAGTCCCAGCTACTTGGGAAGCTGAGGCAAAAGGTTCACCTAAGCCCCAGGAGGTGGAGGCTGTGGTGAGCCGTGATCATGCCACTGCACTCCAGCCTCGGTTACAGAATGAGACGCTGACTCAAAAAAACAAAACAAAACAAAACAAAAAAAACATAAAAAAGTCTTTGATTTAGATACTAAGACTCATTTTACTCCACCCTCACTCAGTTTATCCTTTTACTTTCGGCATTATGTAAACTCATCATTGCTTCAAACTTTTATTTTCTTCCTGGGACTCAGGTTAGCTTTTTTAAGCATTCAGACTGAACTATATTGAGGTCATAAAGTACCTACAAACTGGACGGCCTCCACTTTACTCGATCTACTCAGTCTGCAATTCTGTTTGGTAGGTACAATTGCATCAAATTTTACAAAAGAGTTGTTTGGATACTTTTGCAGTGCCATGAATACTTCACGTTAAAAAAGTCATCTTTTTATTTCCATGAGTTACATCCACTAGCATAGAATCAGTTTCAAGAATGTTATTACTAAGGACAATAATTATTTTCAAAAACTAGTGGGCAGGGGAAGAGAAAATTATTGCATATAATTAAAATGTTTAAATCCAAATCAAATCTGTCTTTCAGGATAAAATCAAAGGATCTACGTTTTCCTGTACTTTTTGGTTATGACTACGTATGTTTCTGTGACCAAAATTTTTTTTGGTGACAGAAACTTTTCTACCCAATCTTTTAACTTCCTCCCTCTCTTTGCATTGGACATGGTAAATCTATTGTGCTTACCTCATTGATCATGGAAAAAGAGACTGATGATCAGCTCAGCAAATTTAAACCAGTTTGCTTGTTCTACCAATATATGTGGTAGAGGAGCATATATATTGCTATCTCATATTGAGCTCCTACTATGCACCACTGACTATAACAAGCACTTTATACACATACATTTCCTTAGCCCTTATAAAACCCCTGCAGGCGGCTGTTCTTTTGCCCATTGCATAAGTGTGGAAACTGAGGCTCAGTGAGCTTTATTAATTTGCCAAAAATACGGTGTTGAGACAAGGCAGAGTTGGGATTTAAATCCAGGTCTGTGTGCCCTGTCTGAAGCCCATGCTACTTCTATCACTTAGCATGCCTCTCTAAGAACCATTCTATTTATTTACTAATGTTGGGAAATATCATTTAAATGAAGCAAAAGAAAATCATTTAAAGCATGTAGAACATATTTATTTTTTAATGAAGGAGGCTTTGATATCTTCAATTCTTTCATTCTCCCTTTTGACCTTCTTTTGCTGATCTCCTCTTTCCTTGAAGTTACCTGATTCCGGAGTCTGCCTGAGTCTTTCTCCTTTGTCTCCAGTTACAGTGTCAGTTCCTCTTCTCATATCTGCAGCATTCTAGGTTGGTTTTCTATCACACAGTTAATCTGAGAGGGGCAGTTTTTAGCATTCTCTGTTACCAAAGAGGACACAACACATACAAATGCTGTGTTCCATGTTCCTAAAACACTGGATAGACATCCTTAAGCCACCAAAGCCTGGAGAGTAAATGGTAGCAGCTGGAGATAGTTAAAAGAAATAGTTAGATTTCTGCATCTTTTCCATGGAAGTTTCAAAAAATGGCCTCAATTAGACAACTCATGCAGTCTGTGGAAACATCCTCATGCTATTACTGACATCATTTGTGCTGGCCTGTGCCACCCTGCTGAATTCTACCTAGGACCAGCCGGCCAGTCTGGCATCAGCCCATCCCAACAGGGCCACACCTCTTCCTTCATTCTTATTCTCATCAGTAGTCACTACTTTGGGAGCTGTTTTTCCTTCAATCCCTCCAGGGTATAACATTAAAATTATGAGGAGAGAAATAGCTAGTTTGGCTAGGCCATAATAAAGTCCAAGAGAAGCAACATGAAAAGAAAGAAAAGAAAATGACAAACAAGAAAGAAGGAGACTGTACCAGCAGAGAGACCCTGGCAAAAAGCAATTTGCTACACTGGTCAGTGACGTAACTTGGGGACAATATTGCCACAAGTATTTGCTAACCTCTGAATTTAATTAAAGTAACCTTGGTGACCAAAACCACAGTCTGCTATTAAACGTTTGGGCATAAAGTACTGGAAAGGAGATCAGTATTTTGTAATAACCATGACAAGCTTGTTAAAGAAGTTATGAGTACATTCACGCTAGAAGCGTAGCTGCTGCCATCTTTGTCCTCTACTTGCTCTAACAAAACTATTTACTGCAATTAGAATTGGAATTTCATCTGGTCTTCTTTAGATACAACCATCTATTCATTTATCTATGCAAGAATATTTGTTGCTTACCTCCTATATAGGCAAGATTCTGGGCTAGGGAAATTAAGACATGTACACAAATAATTATAATACAAGATGGAATGCAATTGTCATCAAAGGAACGTGAGCTATATTCTCTCTGTGGAGAAGAACCTTCACTTACTGCTGACAGATGCCTTGGGAGGCCTGACAGTATAATAGCTAAGGACACAGACTTGGGAACCAGGCAGACTTGGATAAAACCCATCTTTGCCACTAATCAGCTTGTCACCTGAGAAGAGCTTCTCACCTTTTCAAACAGAACTTCCTCATGCATAAAATGGAGACAAATGCTACTTACTTCATCAGATGATTATGACGATAACTGAACTAATGTAAATGAAGAGTTTTTGCACAGTGCCTTATTCACAGCAATGTTGAAGAAACATTAATTCTAGTATTATTGTGGTGGTTGATGTGTCAGGATTATCTGGTTTAATCAATAGAGATCAACTTTGGCTAACATAGGCAAACAAACAAAAATGAATTGATTACTAATATCAACCAAACAACAAACAGAGAGTGATTCTTTAAAAAGAAAATATATTTATTTGGAACTAGAGCATTGTAATGGGAACACACATGTCATAGCAAACTATGCATGTATTTAGAGAAGTAAAGGAAGACAACAATTTGTAAAGGAAAAAGTGAGGAGGGTTATATAATCGCTTTGAAATAATTATCCTTGACTACAGAGATCAATAACAAAGGTAATGCTAGTCTAAGGTTGGACAGGTAGTTTTTTGGCAGATGTCCTTGTAGAAGAATATAAAATTAGTGAGGAATCGCTTTAGGAGACCACAGTCACCATTTTTCAATCCTAATATCACTTGGGTAGGTGTACATTCCAGAAGAAAGTACAAGGTTAGTCTACATTTTATACATAATTGGCCACACTCACCCTGGGACCTGGAAAGGAAGGGGCAAAGAGTCAGAGAAATCTTCTTGGAAGCTATGGTGTTTTTTGGTCAAGGGAGAGAGAAAAGAGTTGAGGAGTCTAAGGCTGAGGAGGCAGAATTGAGCAGGCAGCATGACTGCTGGGAGAAGGGTGAGAGCTGCCTGGAAGTTTGGTCAGGGAAGAGGATGTGTGCTGAGGTGGGTGAATAGGACCAATTTTCCAGAGGTCCCTGAAAAGTCAATAAGAGTTGTTCAGAGGTGGTGTGATAGGAACTTAGAAGGGAACTAGGAAGACTAAGTAGAGATGAAAGCTTGTTTCTCATACAGAGTTTGGCAAAGCTGGGCAGTGTGATCTGGAAAGGGGGGAAATGAAAAGCAGGTTAGACCAGAATTCTGTGAGGTGATGAAGTGCTAGAAGACTACGATGACTTTGGAAAAGGACAAAATGATCTAGTAAGAGGGATGTCACATTTTTTCAGAGGAAATGAATTTCTCAAAAGTCAACAGGATAGCTAGAATCAAAATGTTGAACAATAACAAGTGTTGGAGAAATTGGAACCCTCCTACACTGCTGAGGGTGAGGTAAAATGGTACAACTGCTATGGAAAACAAACTGGCAGTTCCTCAAATGATTAAACTTAGAATTACCATATGACCCAGCAATTTTACTCCCAGGTATATGACCAAGAAAAATGAAAACCTATGTCCACACAAAAGTTTGTATACAAATGTTTATAGCAGCATTATTCGTAATAGCCCAAATCGGAAACAGCCCAAATGTCCATTGACTGAAGCATGAATAAATGAAATGTGCCTATACAATTCAATATCATTTGTCCATAAAAAGGAACGAATACTGATACACACTATAACATGGATGGACCTTGAAAACATTAGGCTAAGTGAATGTAACCAGTTCCAAAAGGCCACATATTACATAATTATCTTGATATGAAAATCCAGAATAGGCCAATCTCTAGAGACAGAAAGTAGGTTAGTGCTTGCTTGGAGCTGGAAGGTTAGGGGAGATGGGAGAAGATGGAACTAAAAAGTAAAGAATTTATTTTTGAGGTAATGAAAGTATTCTAGAATTGACTATGGTTGCACATATATGTGATTGTACTAAAAATATTAAATAGTATACCTTAAATGAGCAAAGCTTAGGGCATATGAATTATATCTCAATAAAGTTTTGTTTTTTTGTTTTGTTTTGTTTTTTTGATTTGGAGTCTCACTCTGTCGCCCAGACTGGAGTGCAGTGGCCGCTCCCGGCCACCGCAGCCTCGCCCTTCTGGGCTCGAGCAATCCTTCCGCCTCAGCCTTCCAGGTAGCTGGAACTACAGGCGCGCACAATAAAGTTGTTTTAAACAGAGTCAACAGGATATGACGGTTTGGTGCAGAGTTCCGTCAGGATATTTCCAAGGCAACCTACTTGGGTCAGCAAGAGAGGGCAGCATAACAATAAAGAGAAGGAAGACAGGAGAGGGAAGTTGGTGTAAACACTGCCTTACCTGTTACTGTGGAGTCTGCAGTGACTGTGAAGGAGCCATGTGGGTAGCAAAGTGACCAGGATACACTGATGCAAGAATGCTCTTCTCACAGAAGGCCAGTTGTGGTCCCTGCTTCCTGGGGACCTGGACTTGTTTTAGAATGACAAAACACACCAGGACCAAATTTGAAAGAGGCTGCCAACTCCACACAAGTTCAGAAGTAGGATGGTTTCCATTTTCCTCAGAGGGCTAGATGACAGGCTATCTAGAATATGATGCTATGACTACAGGACTTTCTTAAATTTTGTCTGCTGACTGTGGGTCCTGGCTGACTCACCTCAATGTCTGCATTTCCCACCAGCATTAATTCCCTGTGCTGCACATAAGTGCTGCTCAATAATTCTTAGAGTAATTTCAGACTTAGATTTTCACTTTCACTAATTTACCAAATGTTTGAAACACAAAGACAGTCCATACCATCAACCCATACCCACCCAGACCCACCTGCATCCCTCTACAACCTGTACAGACATTTAAGTTACCTTTTTGTGATTTAGCATGCCCTGTAAGATTGTTCTTATTTAATCCAAGACATTTGTTTTTGTGGAACAGTATCACACATAATAGATGACTTTATCCTTGTGTTTCTGGCATTTCTGGCTTCCTTCTTTCTGGTTTTTCTTCTTTGCGACAAAAATCCAAGGAAAGCCAGTAACTGAGGATAATTGATGGTGTCCAAAGAGAAGGTGGTAAGCCCTGCCAGATGATCTGAAGATGCTTGTTAAAACAGATCACTGACCATAGGGTGTAAACTTTAGAAACACACATCTGTATCAGACTGGGTCTATCACAAGAAATGCTATAATCATTCTTTGTACTATATTTGTGCTTCTTGACAAAAGAATCACTCTTCTTTCTATTGAAGAATCAAATAAATCTGCACAAGTAATGAATATTCCCAGATCTGAACCTGACACTTTGTGGACACTGTCTTATTTAGTGCATACACAGATGAGGAAACAGTTCAGAAAAGCAAATTTGCCCAAGATCACTTAGCCAGGATTTGAAACCAGATCTTTCTGTTTACAAAGACTGGGTTGAATCTGAAAAGGCTACATACTGTGTGACTCCAACTCTATGACGTTCTGAAAAATGCAAAACCATGGAGACAGTAAAAAGATCAGTGGTTTCTACGGAAGGGATAGATGAATAGGTGAAGCACAGAGGATTTTTAGGGCAGTGAAACTATTCTGTATAATACTATACTGGTAGACGCATGTCATTATACATGTGTCCAAACCCACAGAACAGGAAATGCTAAGTATAAACTCTGATGTAAACTATGGACTTCGGATGATAATAATCTTTCAGTGTAGGTTCATCAATTGGAACAAACGTGCCACTCTGGTGAGGGATGTTGATAATGAGGGAAGCTATAAGTGTGTGGGGGTAGGGAGTATATGGGAAATCTCTGTACCTTCCGCTCAGTTTTTCTATGAATCTAAAACTGCTCTAAAAAATAAAGCCTGGGCTGGGAACTGATATATTTCAATGGCTTCAACCACTAATACTCCCATTAGTGTTATGCCCTGCATTTATGAACCATTTATGTATAAGTGCCAAATTCATTTGTGTGATGAGCCATCACTCAGCAATGTCCGTGGACAGTGGCAGTCTCCCAATCCATGCCAGGAGCTGTGTTACACAACAGTTCCACAGCCAGGAAGTGGCCTCAACAGAACCAAGTATAGCAGCTCCCTGCCACCAAGAGAGGAGAATCCTGAAAGCAGGCCTTGTTTTCTGCCTCACCTTTCCAATAATTTACTATTGACCCACACCAAACTGGATATTGCCATATAATTCACCTACTCCCTTCATTGTAAAGACCAAGCTCATTCAAAAGGAAATGTAACCCATATGTTTCTGGTTTCCTTACACTTAAATCATCAATAATATGTTCTTTGCAATAGCTACTAGATGTCCAAATGTCTCTGGAGACTTTTTTTTTCATGCGGGCAGGAAGCTGCATTTGGAAGACAGCAATCATCAAAAGACTTAAATTCACAACTTGAAAATGTAAATCCATAAAGTTTAAATTGTAAATTTGCTCAATTTTTATTCTGAAAAAAAAAAAACCCAAAAAGCAATGTTAACAAGGAGCTGACAAGTATTTACACATGAACAGCTAGAAAAGGGGGGTGGAGATAGATGAAGGAAAGGACAGTGACTGGTGAGGACACCATCGGAAAGTCAGGCCCAGGCAGCATCCCTTGATGAAACCAGGAGACACAGTGTCCTTGGAGTGCTAATGTTCTTGTTGTGGAGTCAACAAGGTCAGTAGCAGCCAGAAGAACACACCAGGCGCCATGAGGGAATTCATGGTTGGAAACAGAGTGAGGACAGTTAGATCCATGTATTATATAACACTGAAAAATCTGCAGCTGAGCCCTGAGGCACTTACTTGTTCAGATGACATATGTAAAAGTCTCTACTTGTGTTAGACCTCAGAATCCCAGTCTGGGATATAGGTAAAAGAGTAAAGAGAGCTGATTTTTTCACAATCAGTGGATTAAACAATAACTCTCTTGATGAGACCTACATATAATGGAGTATCTTATCATATGTTTATTTTGATAAAAGGGCTAAGTTGTAATAAACATCACCAAGTGGAAATAAAATTGGATTAGCTTGGGCAAAAAACTAAGGGTAAGTAAATTGCTCTTAAAATTGTTGAAATGTAAATATTTTCTATCATTAATTGTAGATAATAAAGAATAAAGACTATGTATAAAAGCCAATCAGGTGGGCACTCTCCTGGAAAAAAAACAAAAATTACATTAAAAAATCATGTTAAAGGATAGTTGTAGGAATAACAATAAAAAAATGCATGATGGGTTCTTTTATGACATCATGGGCCTCACAGAGACACAGACAACATGAGCAAACATGAAATTATTGTCTTCTAAACAAATTCCACATTGGTTGGTACATCTTTGAGTCTTATATTACTCACACATGTATCTCTGTCAAGTGCTACTCCTAGCCTCTTTCCAAAGAAAGATGCAATGTGAGGAAGGGGCTGGGAGGGCAGAAAGAAAAGAAAGCCCAAGGAGGAGGATCTGGGAACCAAGGAAGAGAAAAGATGTCTATTATGGCTTGAATGGTCTTTATCTATTTTGTTGCTTCACCACTTTGAACCTGTGGTGCTCAAATACATTGGAGCAGGAGAACAGAGATTAGGAGGAAGCCCCACCAACTCTTAACTGCCTCAATCTAGAAGTGCCATGCGTGACTTCTGCTTGTGTCTATTGGCCAGAATTAGTCACACGTCCTATCTTAACTACAAAAGAGACTGGGAGATGTAGAGAAGTTCACGGACAGTTGGTGAGCCCTCACTGTTTCTGCCGTAAGCACCTACTTCTCTGTGCCTATACTTCAATTTCCTTTGGGTCTCCTTGGCTTCATTTCTTGCTAATTCACTAAATTAAGTCTGCTATCAATTCGTAAGTTCCAACAATTTGCAACTCAATAAAATGAGTCAACAGCTATGGGAGAACATGGAAAGAACTTCTGGTTTTGGAAGTACATCATACACATCGCATCGGACAGTCAGTGTCTCTGCATCATCTATGCTGTCTCTGGATCAGTAACATGCAAATTAACAGGAAGTGGTTCTAACAGATGCTCAATTCCCAATCACCTTTTCCATTTTGCTTTAAAGAAAGATATCTTTTTACTGCAAGAAAAGCCTGGCCAAGAGGCTCTAGGTACAACTTAACGGAAAGAAGGATGAACCCCCTAAGGAGGTTGTGCAGGAATGTGTGGGTGTGAGAATACACAAGCATGTGCTACATATTCTGTGTGAGAAGGGGGACTGTGTTGCAACACAGGACATGTCCCTGCAACACCACCCCACACTTCCAATGTCGTGAGCAAACAGAATCAGAGATCAGTAAGAAAAATATTCTATCGCCTATCACCACCCCAATCTCCACCACAGAAGCTCCCTAAGCTACTGCATTGCTAAGTGGGGCCACTCGGAAACAGCAGAGAGGAGCAAAAAGGACAAGGAGACCCTGTGCTTCCCACCTGGTCAAATGAACATGAAGGCAGGGACAGTGGTAAGCAACTTAGAAAGGATGTCTGAGGGCTCAGGAATTCCACTACCACCAAATGCTGAACTTAATGCTATCTATATGTCTTAGCCTTTGGATATATACAATCTTTGTATATGAATGAGCTCACATGTACCATAATGCCCAAAGACACTACTTAATAGCAGAAATTCTGGTGTTTTCTGCCCAGGAATTCTCTGACTCTAAATGTCTTCCCAGTGGTGTGTCAACATGAATTAGAAATTTTCAGTGATCACTGACACTACTGTTTCTGAAATAGAATCCTTGTGGATAGAGGGAGCCAAGGGCTGGGGTCTGGAAGTTGTACATCCTGGAATAGACCAGCTCTTCCACTTCATTACACATATCTGACAAATGCTGGGCATTTTGTAATACTGCAAGCTGATTGCTGCAGGATGGGTTCTGCAGCAGCAGATGCTGAGATGGAGTTTGGGGTACAAGGTGTTTATTAGGAATCAAAACTTGTCACAGGAAGAAGAATGAAGCAGGATTAAGCAGAAAGATAAGTCAACCAGTAGCAGAGGCCAGCCCAGTGGGGAGCTCTTCAGTGAACATTGCCCTTCAGAGTTGTCCCAAAGCAAATGTCTGGGCCTTTATAGTCCTGAAATGAATGATCAGGTCTTGTTCAATCGCCAGATGCATACTGCCCCAGGATGGGCGTGATCTTGGGCAAATCGACTCAGGAGTTGAGGCAGACTCTGAAGAAGCTGATGACTGGAGGCTCTCCTGATTGCATTCTCTACCACTGTCAGCAAGTCCTTCTAAAAGAGGGTTCTCAATGATGCAAGGCTGTGTCTGACACACTGATAAGTTAGTCAAAATCAAGGAGAAAAAAGATGAGAGAATTAAAAGATATGAATGGCACAAGGAACAAAGAAGCTAGAGTGTGGGGTCAAATTCCACTCTAGTCCCCAGTGAGGAAAAACACTGGAGTCAGAGACAACATCAGAGACAGAGAGTACAGGGTCTGTCTCTGAGACAGAGAACCAGAGACAAATATAGGAAGTCAGAGTCACAAACATAAGAGCCTTCCAGGTGAGGCAGAGAGCCTGAGTTTGCCACTAACATTTATCCATTCAGCAAGCGTTTATGGAGCACCTTCTCTGTGCCAGGCCCTGTGCTAAGTGCTGGAGATTGAGACATGAATAACTAACCTAAAAGGTTGTAGTCTGCTGGGCAGATACCTTATGGAAGGGTATCTGCCTTCCTGTGGAAAGGGCTTTGATGTACAATGGGACCCCTTCATCATGCCCAATTGATCCAGTGTTGACACTCTACCCAAGCTGATGCAATCTAATTTCCTACTCTGGAATGTGTAAATTGCAGTGGAAACACCCACGAATAGGGACTGTCAGAGCAGAGGCATTAATGGCAGGTCCCTGGAGAGAAGGTTCACACACACCCCAAAGCATTATTTTAATATCAAAGCAATTAAATTAATAGATTAATTAAATAATTGGTCATGCAGCCATATAATGTAATATATGTAGCCATTGATGATAAAAAGTTATTTTCATTTTCATGGAGTACATTCATGCCATATTATTTGAAAAAGCCACATTTAAACACATTAAAATGAAAAGATTCAATTCTTATGAAACATCTGTTTATTTCTGATATGTATTTTACTTCCTTCTTAAAATCTTTTCTCACCCTCTGAATCTTCTGCCACAAACATATTACTGTTTTAATAATGGCAAAAGTTTGTTGTTGTTGTGTGTGGTTTTTTTTTTTAATTTTTTTAAAAATTTTTTTGTGAGTCAAGATCTCACTCTGTTGCCCAGGCTGGAGTGCAGTGACATGAGGTGGTCACAGCTCATGGCCGTCTCGACCTCCTGGACTCAGGAAATCCTTCCATCTCAGTATCCCAAGTAGCTAGGACTACAAACATGCACCACCACGCCCAGCTAATTTTTTGATTTTTTTTTTTTTTTTTGCAGAGATGAGGTCTCGCTATGTTTCCCAGATTGGTCTTGAACTCCTGGGCTCAAGCAATCCACTGCTTTGACCTCCCAAAGTGCTGGGATTACAGGCATGAGCCAATGTGCCTGGCCTTGGCAATGTATTTTTACTTTCAGAGGTAAAAAAAGGAAAGTTAGTGACTTGTCCATTAGAGCCCTCTTTGTCAGCTCAGATGTTCTCAGCTTTGTCTGACTCAGGACCCCTGGCCACTTGTTCCCTTCCAGCCTCACTGCAATATTGACTCCCTGGAGTCTCCAACAACCTGACAGGCCTTGCCTCTTGCTCACAACTCACTCTTGGCTTAGACCCTAACTTCCTCAAGGCTGATGAGTCATGAAACCACACAGTGCTCCCACATATAAAACTCAGAATGGGGAGCTGAAGGAGTTGGGCAGTTCATTTAGGACTTGTTGGCCAGCGGGAAGTAGAATATAAATTCTTGTCCCCTTTTCTCAGAAGACAGTCTTGTGAGACTGAGTGAACAGCCATGTTTGACACCAGCCATGGAGATGCACCACCACGTTGATTCTTCTACTGTCACCCCAACTCACTCCTTTCCCTCAACTATTCCCCTGGGATTGCACTCTCTGATAAAGCACTGGAACATCAATTCCAGCCTGAGGCTCTGCTCTTGAGGGAACCCAGGCTAAGATGGTTTGTTTCTTAGGTTAGAGCAAAATGTCTCAGGATCAACATTTCCCATACAGCAAAATAACCAACATGTTCAAATGTTATGGCTGGTCTAGGACTTCAAGACTTTCCTGTGTAGAAGGAAACTCCTTATCCCAATGCCCCATTCAGCAAGGTCAAAATCTAGATTCTAATCTTGTCCCTTCCTACTTCCTCTTGTAATTATAGCTTTGATGTATGCAAATTTGTCCTAATCCCTTGCCTTTCACTCCAACCAAGAAACTAAAGTAGAGGAAAGCACTTATGTCATTCTCCCCTCCATCCCTCCCCCAACTCACAATACTGGAGCTATTAAGTGTGTTTGTGTTTCTTCTTTTAAGGTGGGGAGTTCAGAAGATAGATAGCAAGACATCCATGTCCACGTCCTTAACCTTTATCTGATATCTGGTATCCCACGCAGAAACATTGCTCTCATTGTTCAGTCAAATATCTGGCCTCTGGACACCTACAAAAGCACTTTCAGATGTGCCTTTATGAGGAATTCCTTAGGGCCATGGTGGAACCAGGCCAAATGAAAACTGAAGCCTATTATACCAAGTGGTATAGTTTACAATTCCAAATAAATTATTACCAGACCAACGTAATACACCAAGGGAATCTCTTGCAATGGGGCTGATTTTAAGTATCGCTTAGAGTACAGCAATTAAATATATGATAATGTACCTGAATCAGCTGCTAAAGATTGTGTATTTTTCTCCCTCTCTAAGACACTAGAAGCAATTTCATCTGAAGGAGGAAGGGCTGGAATAGCCGTCCTTGGAATAGGGCTAGGGGCTCTATTTGCAAAACAGGCAAGAACTAGCCCTTTGGTGTCCGTGATTGTTACACTCCCAGGACCCCCGAAAACACTACCAGATATCATGAGCCCTCAGGGAACCTGGGGTTTGATTAGACCCTGTTGCTAACCGCAGCCAGAGGCCCATACTCTAGGGATGAACTGGGAGCCCAGGGACAGTGGGTTGGATTTATCAGGACTGCCTAAAGTCAAAGCTATAGAAGACTTAAGCTCTCTTATCTCCACTCCTTTTTCCCCTCAGTTCTCCAACATTATGAAAACAAGAGCCTCACCAAAAAATTTAGCATGAGGCTCAGGAAATAATAAAAGATCAAGAGAGGGTGTCAAACTTTAGACTGTCATTGTGCCAAGACGTTTGCCAAGAAGGCTGTCGGCACTTCCACTTACCTCCCCTTCACTACGGGCTCTCTCCTGCAACCCAGGCTCCTTTCACGATTCTGTGAACAGGGCCTTTCCTTTGAAAGGATATCTTCTCCAAACAGGTGGGTGAAATAAAACAAGAGGAAAACTAGCTCTACTTGAATTAAACGTCAAGGACTAGGGGCAGAAACAGAATGGTGTAGAAACTGGAGCACTGTGCTGAAAGGAAGACTGCTTGAGTCCAGCTCACCACACCCAAGGAGCGGTGACAGTAATGCTCCAATAAGGCCTAAGCCTAGTCTAGGAACTAAATGGTTCTCATCTGTGAGAATGAAAGTGTTAGCCTATATCCAAGGTTTTCACATGTTTGTTTTAAAGCATAACTCCTTTTATTCAAAGTGGATAAAAAATAAAATAAAATAGAAAAATTAAAAAATAGAAAGAGAAAATAGCTGGGCATGGTGGCTCACACCTGTAATCCCAGCACTTTGAGAGGCCGAGGTGGGAGGATCTCTTGAGCTCAAGAGTTCCAGACCAGCCTAGGCAATGAGGAGTAGGCACCAAGACATTGCCTTTTCCACCCATATCTGGCTTCTTTCTGTCCCTGCCCCAGGGAACAGCCCTTAGCCAAGACTGGTCTCTGCAGGATATGCATGGGGTTAACCAGTTGGGACGCAGATAACCAAGCAACCTAAAGACAATGTAGTCAACACTCTTAATCAACGTGATTGTAAACACTGTATAGAAATTGGAATATTAACTTGCTTGATTGTAAACTGTTTGCTGTACTGTTTCAAGGTACAGAGTCTCTCATCACTGACCTACTGACCTGCTGCCATCGGTGATCATCCTGTAAGTGTAATAAACCAATGTCTCCTTGCTGAACCTCTGGTGACTTCTTTGGAATAGATAAGCATTATGTGCAAGCTCTCTCAGATTTTGAGCTACTGCATTACAATTGCCATAGGTGGCAGAATATTTCAGAGAAGCCCTTGTTGTAGCAGCCGCAGGAGAGACAGGAAAAAGAGAATGTCTGCTGGAGGCAATCCCAGGGTGGATCGCTGGTACTATGAGGTTCAAAGTAGCCAGGTTGGTAAATAGCTGTGGGCTGCCACATGAGAAAGGCAATGCCCCGAAAACACCAGACAGATTGCTGGAACTATTGAAAGCAGTTGATGAGAAGAACAATTGCAAAAGAGAAAAAACAGCTGTGCAGCCACAGAGGCTGTGGCACAGCCCCTCTTTGCACTCTGAGTGGCTACTGAACGAACAGGAGAAAGTCACTAGGAGCCAGTTGCAGAGATTATAGGAGGAGTTAAGATTGGAAAGAGATGCTGGGCAGAAAGCAGAGACATGTCATGTCACCGGCTAGAACAAACTAGGACCAGGTGAGCAATGTGGCATGCTGCTTTGTGAAAGTGAAAGGAAAACGGTCGCCTATGGTGTACATTCACACAGTGGTAGCCCTCCGTGAATGGGACCCATAAGAGTGGGATCCCACAGAGGAATCTGACTCCAGAAGAGGAAGAGGAAATAAAGGTGATAGAGAAGGTAGAAGAGTCTCCAGAGTTAAAGGCTTGCCTGGTGATTATTTAGCGAATAAAGATGTAACAGGAGTGGCCGGAGGGTCAGGATCCAGGGCGCCTACCACTCCCCCTCCTCAACCCCCACCCCACAGTATATACACAGGAGGAAGCATCCATATACATCAGCGGAGCTAGTAAACCTGGCAGCAACATTCATGCAGAAGAGAAGGGAAAGCCTAGAGGGCTGGTTGTTAAGGTTATGGGATACTGGAGCTGAGTTGATAAAGATGGCTTCGGTTACTAACCATCTCTTCCTGAGACAGTGTATATAATGGAGTGGGGTGGCATGAGGAGAACATTTCACTCCTAACATGGCTCATGGCAGGGTGTAGGGCCACATGGCCAAATGAGGGACACAATCCATCCTCCATTTCCTGGTGGAATACCATGGAGGAGCTACAGGATTGCTTCTGGGAATTGGGGATGCAACATGCCATATATGTAGAACACTTTGAAGGGCCAGATACAGTACCTTTTACGACTGGAATGGAAGATAAAGTGCTGTAGTCAGTCCTGCCCTCTTCTTAATGGAACTCTGATATCTGTGCTATCTCTGCTAATAGGCAGGACAGTGCAGGGGGTCATGCAGGCCATAGTAGACCTGGGAGAAACAGATTTGATTAGACAGAAGTGGGGAGCACAAAAGGTGAAAGAGAACCCAAAGGGGGAATAGGGGGGCAAAGGATCCCATAAAGCAACCCCCAAGCAAATGTGGCTAGATTTGATTATGGCAGGGGTGAATCTGAACAAGATAGATAAGCAGCCCAATATGGTATTGGTGGACTTGTGGAAGCACCTTCCCAAAGAAAAGTGTTACCAGCCCATCTCAGAAAAGAGGGCTAAGGTTTGGGTATCAGAGAAGACCCCCAGTAACAAGGAAGATCACCCCTTGAGGCTACAAGATGTAATGAAGGAGAGGCCCATGGAATGGTCACATGCTCCTCGGGTTGAGTCCAGTGCTTCCCTGTAGGATGATGGCCTTTGTCCTGGTCCCAGGCCTAGGGGGGTGGTCAAGACATGGAGGACATGTAAGCCTCCTCCATAGATCGGAGGCCACAGGTTGAGCTCACTATATACTGGACCATACAAGAGTAGTAGCTTTGGTGGATACTGGAGCAGAATGCATCCTAATATATGGTAACCCAAATACACTTGAAGAGCCTCTAACTGCTATAGATGGGTATGGTGGTAAATCAATCAAGGTTTGGAGAGTGACGCTAACCCTGCACATTGGCCACCTGCCTTCTAGACCCTATGCTGTATGTGTGTGTGTGTGTGTGTGTGTGTGTATATATACACACACATATATATAATATCTTCCATCAAGAAGTACATATCAGGAATTGTGCTGCAAGGATGAGTTTAGAAACTAGCACTGGTGCATTTCACCTGCAAGCAAGGGTAGTAAAAGCTGTCATCAGAGGGCATGCCAAACACTCATGGTCCTGGCAGCCACAGTGGGTGGTGGCTACCAAACAATACCGCTAACTCGGTGGGCACAAAGAAATTGGAGAAACCATACAGGAGTCGGCAAAGGTTAATATAATTTGTCCTGATCACAGCCCCAATAATTCTCTGGTATGGCCAGTAAGGAAACCAGATGGTACCTGAAATAATGACGGTAGAATTAAATAATGTTGTACCTCATCCACACGCTTCTGCACCCAATATCACTGATATATTAGACCAATTAGGGACACAATTGGGCACATACTATTTTGTAGTGGATTTGACTAGTTTTCTTTAGTATTGATGTTCACGCAGACTGTCAAGACCTGTTCGCTTTCACCTGGAAAGGAAGACAATGGACATTTGTGGTGCATAACTTAGGAATCTGAGTTATGTCATGGAGTGGTCGCTCAGGATTTGGAAAGCTGAAGGCAACCTGTATCAGTGTCGCTATTTCATAATATAGATGATATCATGCTAACTTCTGATTCTCTTACAGACCTACAGGCAGCACCCCAGCTGACTGAATACTTGCAGGGGAAAGAATGAATGGTAAATCAAAGGAAGCTGCAAGGACCTGGCTTATCTGTCAAATCCCTGGGGGTTATTTGATCTAGTAAACTAAAAATAATGCCTTTGGCTGTTATTGATAAGATCCAGGCTTTCCCCCACCCAACACTTCCAAGAAGCTACAAGAATCTGGGGGCTTGTTAGGGTATTGGAGGGCATCTATCCCACACTTAGTGCAGATTGTATGATCCCTAGATAGATTGACTAAAAAGGGATCCCAGTGGGACTGGACAGAGGAGTACCAACAGGCATTCAGTGATGCCACAAGGGCTGTGGGAGCCCTCTAAGCAATGGACATTCTAAACCAATCCCTTCCCTATGAATTGGATGTGAATGTTACCTAGAAGGGACATGCTTGGGGGTCTTGGGCAGCAGCAGGGGAAAGCTCGACTTCCCATTGGCTTTTGGTAACAGACCTGGAAAGGCACCAAAAACCACTACAGTGCGAATGAACAGTAGGTTAATGCATTGTATCAAGCTTATTGGTAATGAAGCCAATCACTGGATAAGCCCAGGTAACTGCACACCACTCTGTGCATAGCGGGATGCAGTCAGTGGGCAGAGTTGTGAACAGTGTGGCTGGTGATAGCCAAAGATCCAGGCCCACTGACAATCTGCACAGATAGCTGGGTGGTGTTCAAAGGACTGATGCTGTGGATGCCACAATGGCATTAGCAGCAAAGGACAATTATGAACAAGCCCCTGTGGGCCAAGATATGTGTCAAGACATTTATGCCACAAGCCTCCAAAAGAAAATCACTATCTTCCATGTCTCTGGGTATTCTCCCCTGCAGAGTCCAGGGACAAGGCAGACACCCTAGCCCACATGAGGTGGCTAGAAAAAGCCTCCATGGAGGATATAGCTAGTTGGCTACATCATAAGATGAAACATGTTAGACAGAAAACACTGTGGGAAGTTGCAAGAGCTTGGGGACTTCTATAAATACTCTGACATAGTGACTGCTTGTAATAATTGCTCTGGATATACCTGCAGAGACTGCCAGCAGAAGGTGTACATATCAAACAGGCCTGTGGGCTTTTGACCCACTGGCAAGTGAACTATATTAGCTCCCTTCCCATGTTGGAAGGGGGCCAGTTTGCTCTCACTTGTGTTGATACTACTACAGGATTACTGCAGGTCTTCCCTTGCCAGTGAGCTACGCAGCGCTCAACCATCAGAGGACTGTAACAGTTCCTGGCAGCATATGGCACCCCTGAAGTTATCGAAAGTGACCAGGAAACCTACTTTATTAGACATCAAGGGCAACAATGGGCTGAGTGACTGCATACTGACTGGCACTTTTATCTACCTTACAATCTCTTAGGTGCTGGTCTAATAGAAAGCTATAATGGCATGCTAAAAGTTGCTTTGAGAACAGATCAACCCTCAGTGCAGAAGTGGATGACCTGATTGCATGAAGCAGTCTACACTTTCAATGAGAGACCCCATGCTGGTTGTCTAGCATGCCTAGATGTGCTGACACAACTGTGGGCAATGCCCCTGAGGATGCAAATCTGTATGTAAGAATCATCACTGCAACTAAGCTGGGGAAGTGAGAATAACCTGCTGCTGCCCGCTCCATAGCACAAACATAGTACTCAGAAAGAATGCACTCCACTGGCCCTGGGAAGTTCAATCTGAATCTTGTTGGTGCTCCCCACTGGCTCTCAGGGGAAAGAGGATAGATTATAATTTGGATATTCATCTTATGGTTATGGGAAAATGGATAAATACTATTAAGTGTAATAACCCCAGGTCTTAGATACTCAAAAGAGAGGCTATTATCATCTCTATGTGGCAACTCAGGACACCTCACTGTCCTTTCATGTCATAAACAGGAGGGCTTCTGGGCCTGATAGGGCATGATATTCCAGGCCAGGCAGGTCTCTCCCAAGTGTCATGGTGTTGTCACAGGACAGGAATGTTGTATGTGTTTTGCTTCTGCTTGTTCTTCTCAAACATTTATCTTATCCTTAGCCCTGGCTCCAGAAATATGTTCCTCCAATGGACAGGGACTCTTGTCCAAGTGCACAACAAGCCAACATGCTGGGTCTGCTCAGAGATCCTTCCCCAACCCCCTACAGCCACAGATATGCTCCCTGCTGCATAGGAGGGCACCATATTCCAAACTGAATTCTGTGTATACATTCCTGACGATTGTCACAATGTGCTATGTCCCTTAAGAGCCCTGAATACTGGAATTAGTTCTGTTCCCCAAATTGCTGAAGACCCCTTTTCCAAATGGTTTGGGTCACTAAGTTTTGGCAAAAAGTAATCATAGGTATTATTATCACTATAACAATGTTGCTGTTTGCATCTTGTGCCTTTTATTGCATATGCAGGATATGAATGCAATGTTTAACCCATGCATTCACCTCAGGGAACTTGTGTAAAATCAATGTTACATGAAGATTGTAAAAGTGGAAAGAGGTCCACGTAGGGGTGGAGTGTGGGTAAGTGTCCAAACATTGCCTCTTTTCACCCATATCTGGCTTTTTTCTGCCCTCCCCCAGGGAATAGCCAAGGCTGGTCTCTGCAGGATATGCATATTCCTTGTAACAAGGCATGGGGTTAACCGGTTGGGATGCAGGTAACCAAGCAACCTAAAGGCAATTTAGTCATCACTCTTAATGTGATTGTAGACACTGCATAGGAATTTGAATAATTAACTTGCTAGATTATAAAACTGTTTACCGTGCTGTTCCAAGATGCAGATTCTCTCATCATGACCTGCTGCCTTTGGTAAGTATAATAAACCAAGGTCTGAACCTCTGGGTAACTTCTTTGGAATAGGTAAACATTATGCACAAGCCCTCTCAGATTTTAGGCTTCTACATTACAGCAATATAGTGAAACCTCATTTCTACAAAAATAAAAAAATTAGCCAGGCATGGTGGCACATACCTGTAGTCCCAGCTGCTTGGGAGGCTGAGATAGAAGAATCGCCTGAGCCCAGGAGGTTGAGGCTGTGGTGAACTGTGATTGTGTCACCACACTTCAGCCTGGATGACAGAGTGAGAGCTTAATTCAATAAAAAAGAAAAAGAAAAAAAGAAAGGAAGGAAGGAAGGAAGAAAGAAAGAAAGAAAGAAAGAAAAAAGAAAGAAGGAAGGAAAGAAGGAGCTATTCTTGTTGAAATTGGAAAGAAAACAATTGAAAACTACCAGCCTAACAAATTGCTAAAGTCCCTGAATAAAAATGCCCAGGCAAAAGGTACAGCCCAAAGATTTATCTCATGTCCTGCACCTGCCCCCCAAACAGATGGTACCTTATCCACCAGGTACATGTAGCATGAGTCCAACCCTAGCGAACTTTAAAGTTGCAAAATGATATTCGAATATCAGAACAGCTATTCTGTTCTGGCAGAAAAGACTGATGGAACAAACACAATTCTAAAATGGTGTTTTATCTCCTGGAATTTAAAGTCTTGTTGGAAAGACAAGATTGAATCCCTTGGGAAAAAAGCTATGAAAAGTGACCTATGCCACAGTCTATGGCAGTTAGTTGTAAAGGTAGCCACAATGAAGCAACCCTTGATAAACAGGAGAAAGTATGTTGAGAAATCTTGTCCTACTTGATATCCCCCGAATTTGCAAGAGAAGAAATGAGAATGCTATAAATGGCTCTAGAGTTGAGATCCTTAGGGTTAGAGAGTTGTCAAGATCTCTGCACTACAGGATAGCTAGCTTTTCAGTCCCTGCAGGTCTTTTTTCTGCCACTACAGACACTTTCATTTTACCCAGCAAACCAAGAGTTCAAAGACCTCCCTAGCTGAGAGTTATAGTCTCTGGCCTCTAAGTCTCTCCTTCAGTATGCTGCCATTAGCTTCTGAGGGTATGGATTTCCCTAGACCCTAGGGAGATCCACTTGGTGCCTTCTGATTTACTATCTGGTAAAATATAAAAGTGGAATTCTAAGCATGCAGCTGGCTCAGAACCATAAATAAACTAATTTGTAGCATTCCTGGTATTATCCTAACGTGGACCAAAACGGTTTTCTACATACCTCCCGGACAGTGAGTTTATCAGCACTGAATGAATTTCTTGGGAGCAAGGTGATATTGAAAACATATACCAATTACTATGTCACATGTACTGACAAATCAGAATGGATGAGGGACTGGAGTGAATCCTAGAGACCTCCTGTTGTGCCAAGTGTTGACTTATATTTGTTAGATGTTAGGTTAACCTTTGTCCTCCCAAAATTCATATGCTGAAGTTCTAACCCCCACTACCTCACAATGTGACTTTATTTGGAAATAGGGTCATTGCAGATGTAATCAGTTAAGAGGAAGTCATAGTGGAACAAGGTGGGCCCCTAATCCAATATAACTGATGTCCTATAAACAGGGGGCATTTTGGCACAGGAGCACACATAGGGAGAATGTCATATGAACATGAAAGCAGTGATCAGGGTGATGAATCTACAAGCTCAGGAGGCCAAACGGCTGCCAGCAAACCACCAGAAACTAGGGGAGAGGTCTGGAACAGATCCTTGCCTAAGTACTTTCAAGGGAGCATGACTCAGTCAACAACTAGATCTTGAACTTCTAGCTAGTCTCCAGAACTGTAAGACAATACGTTTCTGTTGTCTAAGCACCCAGTTTGTGGTACTCTGTTACCACGGCCCTAGCAAACCAATACAGATGGTGAGGATTTCTAGGAGTCAGGATTTAGTGGAGCCAGGGTGGTGAAGGGAGAACATTTGGAGGCTTTTAGCAGTGCCTGTTTATAAATAAGTATGAAGGCATTTCAGTATTTTACCAATAAGTTTGGCTGTACCATTGCATACAAGCTGGTTATCAGGCCTGATTGAAAGGTTATGGGGTATCACAGTCTCTCACTTCTAGAAAAGTACAAGAAGGAGAAGGGATGAGGTCTATTTTGGGCTACTTTAGTTTTGTGAGTAATTCCAGCACCATTCTGTATTGTGCATCTATTGCTAGTTGCTTAGCTGGTGAGACACTGATAGGGCAAACAGAAGTCTAAGACTGTGTTTAATCTGGAATATACAGTGAAAGGACAGAGTCCAAACTGGAATTTTTCTGGTCTCCTTGAGCTCATACATGACAGTAATCCTTTCCCAATAATCTTTTCCTGAGCCACAAGACATTGAGATTAGTATCTCCTAAAAAATTTGTCTTTCAGCTATAGGACCTGCCCTTCTCATTTATGTGACTGGCCCCATCATCATGGCAACAGTTACGTGACTAGCCCACCCATCTGCCTGCCACCAATCACCTTGACGTCAGTTCCTGTGCTTACCTGCCCGCCTCATGATGATGTAAAACAGACCACCACCCACACCTTAACGACCTACCCCCATCAATAGGAAAACCTTAAAAAGCACTCAACCTCAAGCAGCCATGGCCATATGTTTGTTAAGCTCTGGCTTTGCCATGCTTTCATTGAGCAATGGCCAGGTCATGCTTTTCTCTAAGCTCTGGCCCCCTCCCCAATCTGGGGAAATGAATCTCCTCTTTCTCTCGCTAATCTACTCTCCAAATAAACCATATTTTCCAATCTAATTTCTGTGCAATCCTTTGCATCTCACCTATGACACCAGCTGATCCCACAGACCTAACATTTTTTTACAGACCTAACATACAGTCTTGTTGAAAAGAGAAGATTGAGTTACTTGAAAGAAAAACTTACACAGAGCAATTGGAAACTTAAATACAACGTGATTCATGTAAATTGCTATTATTATTATCATCATTATTATTTCAAGTACCAGTGCAGATGACTGAGTTAAAGATTCTTATCATCCCAGAAGCTCTGCTGGGAGATGAATGGCCATGAAGTGCTCAGGCTGACAGTTCACATCTTCTCCTTCTTTTCCTCCCCCTGCCCCAGTGTGCGAGTTGCTCAGAACATTTGGATGCGAGCATCTCTCTCAGCTGTGAGCTGACTTATCCTAAAATGATCTCAAGAGACCCCTATGCTTTCCACATGGAATGTCAATGTTCTCACAATTTTATTTTAAACTCTTTATACTGTAATTCATTTTCCACGTGGTTTCTGTAAGTCCTCACTGGTTGTGAAATATTAGGGTGGTCAGTTTATGTTTCGTTAACTTCCCCTCAAGCCTATTGAGATTTCTAGTTTGCTTAGAGCATATGGATATTGGCCAGGCTCACAAATGTAAGCTGTACATGGACCCATTCTAGAACAAGCCAAGGAGAATTCCCGGTGTGGTGAGGAATGCACATTGGACTGACAGGAAAAGGAAGGGAAAGGATAATGCTGAAACATAAGCAGCAATGGGTCTTCACAGAATTGGCTGTATTTGCTAAGGGACACATCAGGAAACAGGGACTGCCAGGAACATGGTGCACTTTTTAGCCCCATTAGGAGGAGAGCACTGGCTCAGCATTGTCACCTCTGAGTAAGAACGTGCATGAATTGAGAGGCCAGGGACAAGTTCCAACCTCTGAGAGAACTGTTAAGGAATCCTAAGGGATCTGAGTCTGGCCACACCATTCCAGGAGGAAGCTCTAACATCTGTTCCATCTGTGTTTGGAGTTTTGTCAATCTACAGGATCAATGAAGTTTTCTTCAAGGTCATATACTACTTCATAGTGGAGCTGTGTTGTTTCTGCAATCCCTGTGGTGCCTGCCTAGCACAGAGCTTTGTACACAGAAGTCATCCACAAATGTGTATTTGCTAAATTTAGATGAATTTCTGAAAGCTGTGTGTGAATTCAATTTTTATAAACTGAATCATACTTTAAAAACACATTAGAGCACACTTAACGGAATCTTGCATTAGATCATTTTGTAAAACAAATATCCACTTCCTGATTTACCTAGTTTTTTGAAAGCAGAATTGAGTTTCCTTAAAACTGAGAACAAAGATCCTCTGTGCTTCATCTGCAATATTAGGCGGTTAGACTCTTGGAATGATCTTGGATATTTCCTCTGTGCTAAAAATTTAAAGTTTTAAAATCTATCTCCAATTAACATTACATATTAGAAGTTGAGTGATTTAACCACCTTTTCTGCTATGAGATGTAGGGGAAGAAAAATAATTTCTTATTCAACCTTCATAGGTTCTTAGTTGGAACAGACTCCTGGAACAAAAGACCGATTAACAAGAGAAAAACAAACAGGAGTTTACAGATATGTATGTTTCATATATACATCATAGATACCAAAGGAAATCATAGCTCGCTGCAACCTCAAACTCCTGGACTCAAGCAATCCTCCCACTTCAGCCTCCCAAGTAGCTTGGACTATAGACATGTGCCACCATGCCTGGCTAATTTTTTCTTTTTCTTTTTTTTTTTTTGTAAAGACAGGGTCTCACTATGTTACTCAGGCTGGTCTTGAACTCCTAGGCTCAAGTGATCCTCCCACCTTGACCTCCCAAAGTGCTGGACTTATAGGTGTAAGCCTCTATAAACATTTCTATATGTATCCAGCTGTATCCATATTAAGCTATGCATGAGTTCATACAGATATCTCCAGTTCTAATGCATTACCATATATTTTGTAAGTACTGCAACTGTGAGAAGTATGACGCCAACCTGATTTTCCCCTCTTCTACAGAATTCACTTTTCCTATCAATTTTGCTTATGTATGAAATTCAGTAACTTCACCAGGCCAAATATTGGAGTTGATTATTTTGTGTATATATGCACACACACACATATACATATATTTTTAGCATCTAGTGTGCCCTTTCATGAAGCCTGAAGAGTCTAGTCTTTGTTTATACCCACCAAGTTATTTTTTTTCAAAAATCACATCTTTAAATATGTTTTAGGTTATATTTATTCGATTCTCTACTTTAGGAACACCAATTATGCGATTAAGTTCCTTCATCTATCTTCCATAATGATTATATTCTCTAGAAAAAATTTGTGTCCTTTGTTTTTTTCTGTCTCATGGTGCGTTTTTCTCAAGCTCAGAATCTTACTGTTTTTTTTTCACTCATCTTTCCTCCCTCTCCCCGTCTCTTCTAAAATACAATTGTTTTTATCATTTTTGAGTTCTGTAGGCCTTTGAATCTCCTCCTCTTATATTACTTAAATCCTCATGTCTATTCTTTGAGTTCTCTTTTTAGAGAAATCCTGCTAACAGTAATCTCAAACTATACAGAACGTGCTCCCAGAGAGAGTTTTCCTATGTCTTTCAGTGCACTGTGCTCTTTCCTCTCCCACCTGCTTTTGTGGTAATATCCATGTACATGTACCAAATGATTCCTTCATACTCATTTTTATAATGTTGACTGGTGTCAAAAAATAATGCGTAGGGGGTGGGAGAGTGAACCAGGGCAGCCCTATGCTTTGGTTCAGATTAATTATGTCCATTATCACTTGTCTTGTTTCCTCTGTATAGGAAGCATGTCTTTTTTTTGTTTGTTGGCAGTCAAGAGGCAATGTGGTAGCCCAAACTTTAAGTTCTAGGTTCTTCGTGCTGGTGTCTAAGTAGCAGAATAAATGTGGATTCATGTGGTGTCCCCAGACCAGGATGCTTGACGTGGGTAAAGGGGCTCATCAGCATAGTTCTCCTGCAGTCCCACTGACTGGTGATGCTGTGGCTACCTAGGTATCTCTGGGGACATTCCCTGCTTCTCCCCCAGGCCATCTCCCTCCTTAGGCCTGATTACACTACTCAGAGATTTTTTTAAATAGATCTTTTCACAAGATCACATCAGAGAAGTGTTTTCAGCTAAAGATCTTAGGAGGTAGGTTTAGTTTTCACTTTTCTCCCTCACTTTCATTTCACAATATTTCTTTTTTTCCCCAAAGTTTATTTGCATTTCTTTTTATTTGAAGTGTTCATCTTTTGCTTACAAATTCTATCAGCATGGCCTTTTTTTAAATGCACAATATTTCAAGTATGCTTTAAATTTGTGGTTTGGACTTGAGAGCATTTCTTTATTTCATTGAAATTTTTGTGTGTGTGTCTGATTTTTGCTTGTGGGGGCGGGAGGTCTTTTTGTTTCTGTTCTATTATTGCTAGATTTTTTTCCCAGTAAGTTTTGAGGATAACGGTAGCCTAAAAATGCTTATTCAATTATGTTTAACTGGAACACTTGATTTCATTTCTTTCTGAACCATTTTCCAAATTGAGGAAGCCAAATATCTCAAACACTGTTTGAGTGCGCATTTATCAAATACTCAACACAAGAAATTGTCAACATGCTTAAAAGCTTCCAGGGAATAACAACAGAACTCAGCCTGATTTTCAAGGTTTAGTTTGCTTTTCAAACATCACACCCAATATTCCCTGTCAGCGGGGATGTTTCCATTCCTGAAAGCCTGCTCCTTTCTTCCTTTATAGACTGGTTCATTCCACTCTTGTACTCTTGCTCACATAGTGCCAGGTGATCTAATATATGAGCAATCCTAAAATAGGTAGAGCGATTTTGCTTCTTAATTATTTTATATATTTCATTTCATGAAAGTGAATTAATGGGGTGACAGGCTATTGAAAAGGTTACCACAAAATTGTTTCTATTTGGCTGCAATTTCATTGATTCCTGGGTTGAAAAATTTGCAATCATCAAACCTCCTTTGATAATCATCAAGCATTCTCCCTGCTCTGCATATGGAAGTTGAATCCCTGGATTTTTAATTTTCCTGACTCTTATATCTCTAGGAAAACTCATGGATAGTCTGCAGTCTTAGTAAATTGATAAATCCTTTACTGAGAATACTTTCATCTTCATAGAAGCAGCCCACAGAATACAATAAATCATTTCATTTTTATTTGGTGACGCAATCTTTATTGAGCAATGAATCCTTTGCATCTAAATCAAAAGTCTATTGACTAAAAGAAAATGTCTAGGCCAGGCATGGTGGCTCACTCCTATAATCCAAATAAACCATTTGTAGTTCTTTCAGAATCATTTAGTTTTAATTTTATATTTAAATTTGTATAGAATAAGATTCACTGTGATGTACAGGTCTACAGATTTTGACAAAAGCACAGAAATGTGTCTATGCCACTACAATCTTAAAACAGAACAGTTCACTTGACCCTCAATTCTTCCTGCTGCCCTTGGTAGTCCATTCCGTCCCCTGTCCCCTACCTTTGACAACCAGTTCTGTTCTTCATCCTAAAAGTTTTATCTTTTCCAGAATGTCATATAAATGGAATCATACAGTAAGCAGCCTTTTTGGAGGGTCTGGCTTATTTCATTAGCAAAAATGCATTTTGGAATTCCTCCATGTTGCTGCATAAAATCACTTAATTTTAATATTAATATCCATGTACTACATCAGCATAGTTAGATTCTGTTCTGGTGTGTCCCTTAAATGCCTATATTAGTTTTCTATTGTTGTATAACAAATTACCATAAACTTAGGGGCTTAAAACAATACCCATTGATAGTCTCACAGTTTCCGTGGGTCTGGAGTCCATCCTCTGAGAGGTTCAGGGTCTCACAAAGTTGCAACCAATGTGTTTGCCAGGCTTACAAGCTCATCTGAGGCTCACGATTCTCTTCTAAGGCCACTGGTTGCTAGCAGAATTCAGTTCCTTGCAGCTGTCTGAGGTCTGAGGTCCCCATTTCCTGGCTGGCTGTGGGCAGAGGGTCTCTCTGGGATTCTCAGCTCTTTCAGGCTGCAGTTTCTTGCCATGTGGCCTGCTCCACAGCATGGCAGTTTACTTCTTTAAGGCTAGCAGAAGTACCTCTCTCTTGCTTCAAATCTCTCCCATCAGTGAATGCCTGGACCTTCTTTTTAAAGGATTGCCTGATTAGACAAGACCCACCCAGGATAATATCCTTCTTGGTTAATTCACAGTCAAGTGGCTAGAAAACTTAATCATATCTGCAAATCAATTCCCCTTTGACACATAATGTAACTTGTCACAGAAGTGAAATCCCATCATACTCACATGTCCTGCCCACACCTAGAGGAAGGAAGGGATTGATTATTCAGAGTTTGGAAACCAGGAAGCAGGGATCGTGGGAGCTATCTTAAAAATTCTACTTACTAAAATGCTCTAATCCTTTCTACCAATTTACATACATCTCTTACAGGCTCTCTCAAATCCCACTTCTTTATGAAGTCTGCCCTCAATGCTCATTTTGTAGCTAACAAAATTGAGATCCAGAGACTCATGACAATAATCCACTGATTAACAGCAGAGCCAATACCATAAAGTTATTTCCCCTCTCAAGGCCTTACTTTCTTCATTTGTAAAGGCAGGAGTTTAATGTGGAAAATTATCGGGTATCCCTGGCTCTAACAGCTACAGATGCAAGTGGGATGTCTCCACTATGAGAAACTGGGCAAGTTGCCACAGATTTGCAGGGTGGAGCAATGCGGTTCAACTTTCATCTTATTTTCATGTTGTCATTGTTATACCAAGTAAAATGATGTGTGAACAAAACTTTCAGGAACTTCTGAAAAAAAGTTTGAGCACTATAAATTTAGCCTAACCTCATCTTACAGATGAGAAACATAAGGACCTTTCTCATGCTGCAGCTCCAGTTCTGGGATGTGAAATGAAGCCTTGCTGGAGGAGTTGATTTGAGTAAGTACAGGGCATCATGCGCATCTCACACTGGAGGAACAAGCAGAGCAAATGTCAGGTGTGAAGATGTCCATGCCTTTATTCTTGGAACCTGTAAATGTTATTTTAAAAGGTACTCAACAAACAGGATTAAGAATCCTGAGACAGGGAGAGTTACCCCGGGTGTTGGCCAGGTGTGTTCTATGTAATCACAAGGGTCCCTATATGACAGAGGCAGAAGATCAGAGGGACAGAAGGCAATATGAAAAGAAGAAAAGCACAGAGATTTGAAGATGATGCTACCAGGAGCCAAGGAATGTGAAGAATACAGAATAGAAGCAGGAAAAGACAAGGAAAACCTTCTCTCCTTGAGCCTCCAGGAACCAGCCCTTTGGACACTTTGACTTCAGTGCAGTGAAACTGATTTTGGATTTCTGACCTGCAAGATAATTAATTGGCTTGTGTTGTTTCAATCCACTAGGTTTGTGGTAATTTGTTACAGCAACAGGATACTAATTCATCAGGCATTAGGAGAGAAGTGTATGTCTGGAGATGTGTTAAAACAGAACAGGGATTCTCAAATTTTGTGATTGTAACTCTTGGTAAGAAATACATTTTACATCAATATCCAATATGATGTAAAGTATCTAATACGCGTAAGCATATATACACATATATAATAAATGTTGCAAATATTTGCTTCACAAAGTATACTACTATTTTCTGTACTGTTTTCATTTCATTTTTTAAAAAATGCTGGTTGGGACCCACTACACTGATTTCATAATCCTCTAAAAAGAGTATCTTGAAAAACATAAATTAGTATCTTAAAACACTAGCATTCAGGGAAGAGATTAGGCCCTAAGAAGGATAGACTGGGATCCAATTGAGATGGGTTTTAAATGTCAGCCTCTTGACAGCATATAACAAATGCTTCTTAGCAGCTCAAAGTTGCTTCTATTCTGTATTCTTCACATTCCTTGGCTCCTGGCCCCTTTCTTCATCTTAAAGCCAGCAACGTAGAATCATCTTCAAATCCCTGTGCTTTTCTTCTTTTCATATTGCCTGCTCTCCCTCTGATCTTCTGCCTCTGTCATATAGGGATCCTTGTGATTACATAAGGGCCCTGCGTATAGTTGATCCCAAGTGTTCCTCTAGAGCTCTTAATTATTTCAGTGGTTCTCAACTAAAGGTGATTTTGCAGCACTGGGGACACTGGGCAGTGTCTGGAGCCATATTTCATGTCACAACTGAGAGGGAGGCTGCTACTGGCATCTAGTGGGTAGAGGCCAGGGATGCTGCTGCTAATCATCTTATAGTGCACAAGACAGCGTCCCTCAATGATGAATTACCCAGCCCAGAATGTCAATAATGCCAGGGTTGAGAATCTGCTCTCTGCATCTTCCTCAGTCAGCTGTGTCCGGTGGTATTAAATTCAGTTTCTTTTGAAACCCTTTCCCAGTCATGTCCTCCTGTGAGGTACTATCCAGACATAGTTTATCTTCCACTTCCTGCAGTTTATTTTTATAGGTGCTTTCATGTTCCTATGAAATTAGAAGAGAAACTAGTACCCAAACCTATACCTGGTTTTTTTCTACCCTTGCCTCAGGGAGCAACCTTTGGCCAAGGCTGGTCTCTGATGGTTACGCATATTCCGAGTAACGAGTCATGGGATGCAGGTGACCAAGCAAAGTTGAAGATAATGTAGTAGTCACTCCTAATCAATGTAATAGTAAACACCGTATAGGAATGATTAACTTGATTGCTTGGATTATAAAAATGCTTGCTAACTGCCCCAAGGCATGGTTTCTTTAATCGACCTGCCACCAAAAGTACCTCCCATAAGTTTTAATAAACCAACGTCTTTCCCTGCTGGATCTTTGGGTGACTTCTTTGGAATAGGTAAACAATACACACAAGCCCTCTCAGATTTGGGGTGACTGTGTTACACCTCCTTACTATGCTCTGTGCTCTTAAAACTATGCCTCTCTTACCTAGTATAAAACTTCACAAGCTCTTGCAAGCTAGATTTGTGATAAGTGATGGCTGCATTTAAAAGAGGAGTTTATCACTGGACACACATAGGCAGAAGGATGGGAACAGCAAATACTGGGGACTACTAAAGGGGGGAGGGAAGAAGCGGGAGAAGGGTTGAACAACCTTCCATTAGGTACCATGCTCACCACTGGGGGGCAGGCTCAAGAGAAGCCCAAATCCCACCATTACACAACATACCTACGTAACAAACCACATGGGGTCCTTGAATCTAAAATGTAAAAATAAACAACACTTCCTAAATTTTTTAGTTTTTAAAAAATTAAATATTTATCTCGGCTCAAAAAATAATAATAATAAAAATAAAAGAGGAATTTATTAATGAACCTGAAAGCGGTGGCTGGGGATATGTGAGGAGATCTTGGCACACAGTGGCCTATTCCAGGCTGCCACTATGAGTTAACCAAATAACCAGAGCTGTAAATTGTTTCAAACCTCCAAAACTGCAGAGTAGCTAATCTCTGTCGTCCAAAAATCTGCTACTTTAGGTTATTAGATTTTACTGCAATCAGACTGAGATGGTGATTTGTGTGCACATTTACTGTTATATGACATTGAGACCAGTGGCTGTAAGGGTCTGAAGGAAGAAGGATAAGACAGAAGGAGGAGTTAATTGCAATGTACTCACAACAAAGTCCTCAACTGATCTCATGGGAGCACTGGAGCTGCTGAAATGGTCTTGCAGAGCTGTCTTACCTTAGCCAAAGAGGCTGGGCTTTTAGCACTTGGATGCAGGATGTCCTTGGAGAGGATACATGACTTCAGGTGAAGCAACTCTCTCCAGCTGGTGGCAGTTCTCAGAGAACAACTCAGCTGAATGCTCATTGCAGCAGCGGAGGGAATGAGCACTTGAGTCCAGATGGATGTGTATCAGAGTACCCACCACAGACACCACCACACTTTCTCCTTTGCTTTACCACACAATCCACATACCCAGCCACAGTATAAAAAATATCACTGAAACTATGGTTACTGAAAACAATTTCGTATGGGGGTGATGCAGAGGGCAGGTCTTCAGTGACGTATTGTTAAGTGCTTAAAAGTCTTGTGAAGTAGTTCCCCTCTGGGTGACTTGAGAACCAACTCACTGCATAGTTCAGTTCATTTGCTTTGCTTTCAACTTTTAGGGGTCCTTTTTCAAAAATTTAACTTTGTTTACTAATTATGTACTTACTGATATATTTACATGATCCTAAAACAAGTTACATTCAGAGAAGTCTAGCTTCTATCCTCAACCTTCTGTCCTGTTTCTGCCCTCTCATTATATTTTTTAAAATTTAATTCCTCCTTCCATCTAAAAAACATGCAAACTTGTTCTCTTTTTTTCTTAGACAGCTGATGGCATATTGCAATGATTAATTTTATGTCAACTTGTCTGAGCAATAGGGTGTCCAGATATTTGGTCAAACATTATTGAGAGTGTTTCTGTTGAGGGTGTTTTTGGATGAGATTAACATTTAAGTTCCTAGACTGAGCAAAGCAGATTGCCCTCCCTAACGTGTATGAGCCTCATCCAATCCGTTGGAAGCCTCAATAGAACAAAAAAGGCTAACCCACCCCTGAGTAAGAGAGAATTGCCTCTGCCTCACTGCCCTCAAACTGAGGCACTGGCTTTTTCCCACTTTTGGACACAAACTGAAATATTGGCTCTTCCTGAGTCCAACACCTTTGTACTGGAACTACACCATTGGCGATCCCGGGTCTTCAGCTTGAGACTAACCCCGCAGACCTTGGAACCTGTCAACCTCCTCAAATGTGTAACCCAATTCCTTATAATACATGTCTTTTTTTTTTTTTTTTTTGAGTTGGAGTCTTACTCCATCGCCCAAACTGGAGTCCAGTGGCACGCTCCCGGCCACCGCAGCCTCAACCTGCTGGGCTCCGGTGATCCTTCCGCCTCAGCCTTCTAAGTAGCTGGAACTACAGGCGCGCGCTACCACGCCCGGCTAATTTTTTATTTATTGTAGAGATGAGGTCTCGCCAAGTTGCCGCAGGCTCAGGCAATCCACTCACCCTGGCCTCCCAAAACGCTGGGATTACAGGCTGAGCCAACGAGCCTGGCCTAATACATATCTTTATATATCTTCTACTGGTTTTATTTCTCTGAAGAACCTTGACTAATATGCATTCCATATATACTTTCTTCACATATATGTGTGTGTGTATATACATATATATTTAAAAGATTTTGAATTTACCTTCTAAAAGCTACAATATATAGTTCCTATTTACCTTGACATTTCATAAGCACAGTTGTCTAAAAATATACATTTTTTGAAAGGAAGTCTCCCTGTCACCTCAATTTTGTTATATTAAACATTAAAATTATTTTCAGGTAAAAAGCTATTTCCATTAGTACAAAAACTGGAATTACAGTTGGCCCTTGAACAACATGGGTTTGTACTGCATAGTTCCACTTACACAAAGATTTTCTTCTGCCTCTGGCACCCCTGTGACAGCAACCCAACCCCTCCTCTTCCTCATCCTACTCAACGTGCAGACAATGAGGATGATGATTCACTTCCATTTAATGAATAGCAAATATATTTTCTTATGCTTTTCTTAATATTTTTTCTCTTGTTTACTTTATTATAAGAATACAGCATGATATCTAACAGTGTTAATTGACTGTTTACATCAACAGTAGGCTAACAGAAGTTAAGTTTTTGAGGAGTCAGAAGTCATATGCAAGTTTTAGACTTTAGAAAGTGATCATCGCTAATGCCCATGTTGTTCAAGGGTCAACTATACATCAATAAACATATAAAATAATCAACCTAAATAATATTTAACTCTACATTATGTTTGTCAGATCTACTGAAATGTGTTTTTCTTAGCGTCATCTTTCCTTGAATCCATTTTCCTGTGTCAGTCTTCACTAATTTAGGACTGCTGCAAAGTTATGCTTCTGAGATTCACCAACATCCTGTAACTTTCCTTCATCTTTCTCCTGTGCTGTATCTAGTGGTACTAGATCTCCTGTCCTTTTATAATGTATTCCCTTGCATTGGTGATAAACATCTTTCAGTAGCTTTCTGAGAAGGAGAGAATGAAAAATACATTGCATTACGAAAGTATATTTACTATACCTGCACTCATAACTGAAAATGTGGCTGGTATGAAATTCTGGGTTGAAAATTATTTCTTCTCAGAATGTTTAAGTCATTTCTCCTTGTGTTTGGCTTCAAATGCTGATTCTGGATCTTCTTTTTTTGAGTTGGAGTCTCACTCTGTCGCCCAGGCTGGAGTGCAGTGGCCGCTCCCGGCCACCACAGCCTCGACCTGCTGGGCTCTGGCGATCCTTCCGCCTCAGCCTTCGAACTACAGGCGTGCGCTACCACACCCGGCTAATTTTTTGATTTATTATAGAGATGAGGTCTCGCCAAGTTGCCCAGCCTGGTTCTCGAACCCGCAGGCTCAGGCAATCCACTCACCTCAGCCTCCCAAAGAGCGGGATTACAGGTTGAGCCACCAAGCCCGGTTGATTCTGGATCTTCTGTATGTGATGTTTCTATCCCTTCCTTCCCAAAGGTTTTAGTCTCTTTTAGAATTACAATGATATACCTTGGTGCTATGGTCTGAAGGTGTGTCCCCCCAAAATTCATAAGCTGAAACCTAATCCCTAATGCAACTGTAATAATAGGAGGTAATTAGGCCATGAGGCTGGAGCCCTCATGAGTGAGATTAGCGTCCTTATAAAAGAAACTCCAGGGAGCTCATTTGCCCCTTCCACCATGTGGAATACAGCAATAAGATGCCTTCTATGAGAAATGGGCCTTACCAGACACTGCTTGGATTTCCCAGCCTCCAGAACTGTGAGAAATAAATTTCTGTTGTCTAAAGCTACTCAATCTAAAGTATTTTGTTATAGCAGCTAAGGCACTTGGTATGGGTCTTTTTTTCCTTAATTGCTAGGCACCTAGTGGGCCTTCAATCCTGTAGGACTTTCTGTGAAATACCTTTGAAACATCCTTAACTGTCTGCTAAGGTATTCAAAGGGAGATGCATTTATTTCACTCACAGGTATCAGGGTGGTGCTAATTTTCCCTCATTTCCATATTGTGCATGCATGAGTACCAAGAGGGTTCCTACAACATTTTAGCTTGGAGAGAGGTTGCCAGGCAGGGAGCAGGTTATAGCTAGGCAATATCCAGTTGTAGTTGGACAAAGCTGGTCAAGACCATGAAAAACTGGTTGCTATGGCAATGGCTGAAGTAAGTGGTTGACCAAGAGCACTTTGAGGTGACAGGAGGAGTCTGATATACTGGGGATAGTGATGCTTTTAATTTTTTAAATGTTTTCCCTATTAGCTTGACCATGTTGCTTGTTTTGGTCTCTACCTTTCATATTAGAAGCTCTCCTCAAATGTTTGCTGATTTTTGGCTCTTTGCTCATGTGTGAGCCCCTAAAAACCTTATTGGAAGCTATGTGTGCATGGGAAAGGGTTTTCAATAGACGGGTACAAGTGGAGGATAATATGGATGACCCACATTAATAGGGAACCTGAAATCATCTATTCCCCTAGAGAATAAGTTAGTATCTCTGACCTGAGGACAGGGGAGAGTGGATTATAAATCTGTCTACCAACAGTCTGGGAGCTGAGAGGGAAAGTGGGCTGAGACCCCACCATTCAGAAGGTATTTAGGGTAATCTTCTGGTTCTTAGTTCACTTCCATGCCCTCAGCTGTGTGTGTATCTGCAGTCTCCTGCAGGGTTGAAAGAAAGGCAATTGCTAAAGCCTGTGATTTGGTGAAGGGGATATGAGTCTATCTACTTCCACACAGACTTTATGGTAATTCTATTTTTAGTCCCACTAGTACCTCCATTTCCTAATGTCTATGTGTGTTCTGGGATGCAAATCCACATGCTTCCATGATTATTCCATTGCTAACTTAAATTTCAGCTTCCTTGGGTTTGCTCAGTTATATATTCAAACACACTCATTCACAACCTTTCCAGCCTCCAGAATTCTGAAGCTATTATCACCTCTCTGATTGGTTTTGTCCATTTGGGTCTATGTCACTAAAAAATTCTTTACTGTCACTTTATTGCAGTTACACAAATGTGAATGAGCATGTTTAATAGTCCACGTTTAACTGGAAGTTTCTGCATTACTTCTCAAAATACCAAAAAGTTAAAAAACTTGTTTAAAATAATTTTTTTTTAATTTTATTTTAAAGATGTGGTATACAATTCTGGGTTAGGTATACAAATGGTCATTGTAGTGATAAAGTTTGGGCCTCACTTTGATCCCCTCTTCACCTGGTTTGAGATCAGTTACCCTTATTGATGAAGTGTGCTCTCCCCTGCCTCCCCTGGCAGTTTCCCATTACTGCCAATCCCTTTCTTATAGTATTATGATAATTGCTCAGGGTCCACTTATGAGTGCAAACATATGGAACTCAGTTCTTTGTTTCTGTGATAGATCACTGAGTATTATAGACTCTAAGTCCATCCAAGTTGCTTCGAAGTTCATAATTTTGTCCTTTATGGCTGCGTAATATTCCATCATGTATATGTAGTACCAATTTTTTAAAAAATCCAGTCCACTTTCGATGGTCAGCATGGTTGGTTCCATGTTTTTGCTACTGTGAATAATGTTACCCCCCACAAATAACCATCGTGAGAGGTTGACAATCAGGACATTAAAGAACTCACTCTCTGTTGCCCATTCTGCTACTGGCTCCTTGCTGTTTATTAAATACCTCAAGCACACCCCTGGCTCTGGGCCCTGCCATCTGCTATTTCCTGTCTAGACTGACTCTGGCTCCAGAAATTCTCATGACATCCTCCCACTCCAGATCTCATCTTATTCAATATGCTATGAAATACACTGCTCTTGATGTATGAAATAATTGGGTTTTGGAATAATTTAATGAGCTTCTGAATATTGAAAGCACGAGTATAAAATAAGTCAACATTAACAGCTGCTAAACAGTGATAAAATATATTTTTATTTACTTTCTTGAGTAAGAGGGTTGTAAAAAAAATTATTGCTAAAGTAGTTATCAGACAAACAGAAAGGTGCTTTAGAAGTCCAGTTACCTTGGAGTTTATTTAAACTAAGAGAAAAAGGTCATAATGTTTTCATGCAATACATACTTGGTTTTTTAAATAACAATTTTTGTGACAAACAGCAGAAGGAATTAAGGAATGCTGTACTTGTGATCCATACAAAACACCATTTTAGGTTGTACATAATTAAAGAAACACCTCAAACACTTTTCAAAATACTGTAGTAGCCAATACATAGAGGCATGCCTTAGGTGGGCATAGGAATGCAGTTTAGAAAAGAAAAAAAAAAATCACATAGTAACTACTCAATTTCTTTAAAATCACCGAGAAAGAAAAGAAACATTGATCTTTCATACTGATTTTACACAACTTTCTATACAGTACCTTGACTTAAA